>VCHN02001618.1:0-21075 GCA_007115665.2 Sequoiadendron giganteum
TCTCTCACTCTCCCTCTCTCTCCCTATCCCTGCCTCTCTCCCTCCCTCTCTCCCTCCCACTCTCCCTCCCTTTATCTCTCCCTCTCTCCCTCTCCCTTCCACTCTCCCACTCTCTACCATTAACCCTTAGGTCTATGTGTGTAAAAATTGGATATTCAATTTGTGAAACTTCGATGTGTAGAGCTAAAATATTACAGTTGCAGAACATGTTTTACAAATCAAATATTCGATTATATCGGATATCGGATTTGTGGGCCATAGAAAAACCCCATGTGGGTCATTTTTGTCCATTCCAACGGACCCTACATTTTGTTTGCAGCACTTTGCAAGCGACAAACGCACAGTTTCAAATAGGAAGAGACAAAGATAAACTTTTTGGAGCATCTTGTACTCAAATTTGTCATACATAATGATTTTTTAGCATCTTTTATTTGGTATAATGGGGAGCAGCACTCGTCAGAAGCAAAAACGTAAGAGAAAGCTAACAAAAGAAAAAATTGAAGGATATAGACAAAGAGATAGAGAAGGTCATAGGAAGAAAAGACAAGGTATGTTAAATATTGGTGAACCTGAGCCCTATGGTCTTTCAAGTGAAGAGGAAATTGAATATGTTCAAGGTGAAAATGTAGAACATGATATTGAAATTGGGAATGAAAATGTTCAAATTGATATTGAAAATTTTTAAAGTGAAAATGTTGGAATTGAAGAGGTTGAACATGATATTGAAATTGGGAATGAAAATATTGAAATTGATAATGAAAATGTTGGAATTGAAGATGTTGAACATGATATTGAAATTGGGAATGAAATTATTCAAATTGATATTGAAAATGTTCAAGGTGAAAATGTTGGAAATGAAGATGTTGAACATAATATTGAAGCAAGTGTAAATTATGTTTCACCAGATTACACGAGAAATGAAGAACCTTGTGTGGAAGAAAGACATATTCCAAATTCAAGACCTTCAAGGACCCCTAAATGGTTAGTTGAAATTGATGATAACATTATAAACAATTTTGAAGGCAAGAGGTCAACACGAACTATTCGGTTGTGGGCTAGAATACTTTTCAACCAATATTTTAGCGATAAGACATTGACCGAGCAATGCCAACTTTTTGTACAATTGCTAAAGATGCAAAAGATGAGACCTTTGCTAGCCAAATTGAAGATTCGTGTGAACAAGAGGACCGAAAAAAATTCTATTATTCTCAAAAATCTTTTTAATGCTCTCAAGTCTATTGGAAAAAATAACAAGGAAAAAGATAAGAGAGCTGCTCAGAGAGTCATTACAACCGCCCTAGTAAGCCATCAATTGAAAAAGGCTCGCTTTATGAGACAAACTTGTATTGATTTTGACTTAAATCGTAAAAATTTGGATAGAGCACTTGCAAGAAGAGAAAGAATAGATGATCCTCTTCAAAATGATACATGGGATTTTGCCGCGAGGCTTCCATGTGTTGATAAGAAGCTAACCGATAATGTAAAGCAGGCAATTCAACAATTTTGGCATGATAACTCTAGAGTATCACCCAATGCAAAGGATGTTTTAAAGTTAAGAATTGGTAGTCGAGACCGTACACTGCATCCTAAACATTTCTTGGAATCAAGCCAAACAATGTTGTTCAACAAATTTATTCAAACACATCCAAATATGGAAATCTCGCAAAGAACTTTTGAAGGTTTGAAGCCATTTTATTGTGTGCCTCTTAAGATTCATAATACTTGTTGTTACAAATACCATGTGGAGTTTTCAATGTACCATGAACTATTATGCTATATCCGTTCTACTTTGCATACACTTGAATAGCATATTCAAGAATGGAAGGTACAATGCTTAAGCATCTTTTTTGTTGTGAAAATATAGATTTATCATTTGATAAATTTTGTGATATTCCTAGCACGATTGATCATGGACCTGCTACAACAATAGCTAGCTCTGATCCTTTCAAAGAGGTATGCGACATATTACAATAATATAGATTGGTTATTCAAAGCATCTTGTATAGTTTGCATTAGCAATTCATCGTCATTCAGGTTGTTTAGATTAATATAGATTTGTTAGTCTAAGCATCTTTTTTGTTGTGACAATATAGATTTATCATTTGACAACTTTTGTGATATTCCTGGCATGATTGATCATGGACCTGCTGCAACAATAGGCAGCTCTGATCCTTTCGGAGAGGTATGTGACAAATTAAAATAATATAGATTGGTTATTCTAAGCATATTTTCTATTCTATGTAGTTTAATTGCTACCTTGATGGTTTGTACAAGTGCTTGTCACTCCAAAACGCCAACATACTACTCTTGTGGAAGACTCTATCCTGAATGCCTCAAATAGGCAAATTTTGTAAAAATTTGTTAGTGTAGGTTTTTTTAATATTATTTTTCCTACACATTATTAAGCATACCTTAGGTTATAGGAGATGTGGTTCATGTGAGGACACGTGGCATAATCCATCGATTACATGTGTTGCTCCCACTCACACTTGGGTGGTTGAGTTTCACACCCTCTTTTGGCCTTATATGCCACCTCACAAAACCACTCATCTGTCTCTTTTTGAGTAGGTTATGCCACCTATTTGGCATTTTCCAAGTAGGCATAACTCCCACCTAATTTGGTTATTTGGGAGTTATTACCCCTCTTGGAATTATTTGCCCATATTCTACTATATATTCTGCACTCACCTCTCCCTCCTAACTAGTTCAGGTCTAGCTCCTATCTAGTCTAGATGAGTTCATATTAACTCAATCAATTCAAGGGAGAGTTGAGGCATATTGTATCATTTAGTGTGTGATATAACATCATTTTGTTATTGCACTATATTCCTGCATTCTATCTCTTGCTGCTCTCGTGTGGAAGGTTTATCTTGGTTTTGTAGGTGATCCTGGGTGCTCGAGTTCATCAATAACTCTTACATGGTATCAGAGCGTCAGATCTGCAAGCCCCTTCTCAAATTTGAGAGATTTGTGAGTTTTTTAATCAGTATTGCAGGTTGCAGCATGCCTTTTCTTGTCTTAAGTAGTTGATTCTACCTTTTCATGTCATTTTTTTGGTTGTTGGGGTCGTTTTATGTTTCTAAAGGCGTTTGTTTTACACTAGATCCACATTTTTTGTATACTTTGAAGAAAATCCGTCATCTGGGTTTTGTTCGTAGAAGAAAAAAACCATCTGGGTCGTTGCTATTTTCTGCATACAGGTTACATATTTTGCAGAAACTAAATCGGAACATTTCAGTAGACCCCCTCTTCAATTGCATTTTTGATTTTGCAGTCAAGCTTTGGAGGGCCATAATTCAGTCATACGAGCTCTTTTTTCAGAGAATTTTTTTTTGATTTGGGGTAGAATTTCGCAGGCTTTGCAGTGGTGTGATCCATTTTTTCTCAAGTAATCCGGATGCTTCAGAAAATCAGTTTTAACAGTAGATCTGAAGGACAGTTCTCATTTTTGAAACTTCAAACGGCTATAACTTTCAGATATGACCTCGGATCGAGGTGATTATTTTTTTGAAAGTTGATATTTTTTTTAGCACTATACTTTGGTGCTATTTTGAAGTTCTAATTTGAGATTTAATTATACTTTCAGTATTTGAGTCCATTTTGGACACTTGAAAAACTCTAGAAAACAACTCCAGCATTGTAAATGCACTAATTTATAAAGTGCCAAATAATTTTTTGTTGGGGGGGGATTCTTCTTTGAGTGAAAAAGGGGGGTGTCTATGTGTGTTCTTCTTGCATTTTTTCTCTCACATTGTTACAACAATCTAAAATGGATAAATCGGTTCCTCTACTCACACCATACAATTACTTTGAGTGGAAAAATGAAATGGAAATTCACTTAAGGAAGTTAAAATTGTATAGAATAACAATGGGTATTGATAAGGAACCTACAGAAGATGAAGATAAGCCTAAATGGTTCAATAAGTGTGATGAAGCTTTTGGCACCTTATGCATGGCTGTATCTCCTGATCTACGCTTTCATATTATGTCTGCAAAATCACCAAATGAAGTGTGGAATACTTTGAATACTCTCTTTGGTAAACAGGATGATTTGAGAGCACATTCATTGGAGAACGAGCTCATAGGATTGAGCCCATGCAATTTTGATACCATTCAGGATTTCTTTACTAAATTGAATGCCATAAGATTGCAGTTAGAGCAGTGTGGAGTTAAAAAGGATGACTCACAATTGATTTTGAGTATTCTTTCAAAACTTGGTCCTGATTATGCAGTGTTTGTTTCTACATTTCATGCAATGAAAAGAGCCTTAGGAAAAGGATTTACTATGCCTTCTCTAAGTGAGTTTGCAACTGATCTCACAAAGGAGCAAGATAAATTGATTCAAATGGGCATTATTAAATCTTCCAAATCTCAAGCCTTGACTGCAAAACAAGGCACTAATAAGCAAAACAAGAAACAACAGAACCAAGGTGATAGAAAGAAAGATTCAGATAAATATTCATCTACTTCTAAAGTAGACTCTAAATTCTCTTCAAAAGAGGATTCATCTAAGAAGGAGAAGCTCACTTGTGCATATTGCAAGAAATCTAGGCATGATGAACATCAATGTTACTTAAAACAAATTGATGAGTTGAAGAATCTTTTAGCAAAGAACAACATCAATTTTCCTTCTCGAATGGTTGATTCAGCTTCTTCTTCTAATTCCAAAAATTTAGAATTTGATAAGGAAAAGGGCCATACTACAGGTGCAGGTAAATCAAAAGGTAAAGCTCTTTGTGCTTCTACAGGTCTTGGATCAAGGAGATGGCTCCTAGATTCTGGAGCGTCTCATCATATGGCTTCTACACAGTCTATGTTCTCTTCTTTTGAGCCTTGTGCTATGCCACCTATTATGATGGGAAATAATACATACATGGATGTAATTGGGAAAGGATCTGTTGATATTGGAGATGGTACTTTCAATGATGTTTTGTGTGTACCTCATCTTTCAAACAATCTTCTTTCCATCTATCAAATCACTCATGGTGGAACAGGGAAGACTGTTGAATTCACACCTGATTTAGTTATCATCAGAGACTTGGAGAGCAGAGAGATAATTGCTACTGGGGTGGTTGATCATGCATCTCGATTGTATACCTTTTTAGACTTTGCACCTGATGATGGTTCTAATCCTTTGGTTGTTGATCACACTCCTAGTGTGAGCTTCGATTTTGAGGAGAACTTTGGCTACTTGAACTTGGGTATTCTCATATGTGATCCAGTTCTTGAGCCTTGTATTCCTTCTCCTCCATTTACTATTGCATCTGAAGATACTTGCATTGCTACATTCATGGCTTCTTGTGATTCAGTGCAGCAAGATACACATTGTCTTCCAGACATAGCTACTTCAGATGACTACTTGACAGACATTGCAGGTTTGTTCATAGAGTCTCATATTTCAGACTTGGGAGACATTATTCATGACATCCATCTTCTCTTTGATGAAGTTGATTCTTCTTCAATTGTTATGGAGGAACCTTTGGATCCTTTTGTTCATTCTCCACATGATCATTCATCACATTTTGACATGAGTGAGGATACTTTTGAGCAACATTTGGAGGAGGCGCCTTTGTCTTCAAAGGAGATATCTTTGTCTTCAAATTTTGTTCTACATCCATCTCCACTAGGTTCTGGATTTTCATCTTCTACAGTGTGGCCTAGAACACTTGATTTGATGGTGACATCTTTCGACATCAACATGGAGACACTTGAGCAGAGTTTAGAGACTTCATACATTTTCATCATTCTTCCTTCATATTCCTTTCAGGAATGGGAAGACATTCTTCATACACCTTTGGTTTTGTTTCTTCCTAAGGGGAGGAACATTGTTCGACGATCGTGGACCATGTTCTACATTCAGCTTCGAGCTTCAACCATTGGCATAGTTGACTACTTTGGGGAAGGCTACATGGTCTTTCCTATCCTTTCTATTTTGGAGGGGACTTCTTCCTTGCATGGGATTCTTCTTGTGTTGGGAAACTTGTTTTCTTTTGGGGAGGAGTTTTGTCCCACTGGGTTTTCTCCTTTACTCCATTTGTGAGAGAGTATTTTGTACATGGGTACCTAACATGGCCTAGTAGCCGGGACCCATATTTGCATCTTTGCATTCTTTCATCCTTTCACCCACCTAAGCTATGCTTAAGGGGGGGTGTTAGTGTAGGTTTTTTTAATATTATTTTTCCTACACATTATTAAGCATACCTTAGGTTATAGGAGATGTGGTTCATGTGAGGACACGTGGCATAATCCATCGATTACATGTGTTGCTCCCACTCACACTTGGGTGGTTGAGTTTCACACCCTCTTTTGGCCTTATATGCCACCTCACAAAACCACTCATCTGTCTCTTTTTGAGTAGGTTATGCCACCTATTTGGCATTTTCCAAGTAGGCATAACTCCCACCTAATTTGGTTATTTGGGAGTTATTACCCCTCTTGGAATTATTTGCCCATATTCTACTATATATTCTGCACTCACCTCTCCCTCCTAACTAGTTCAGGTCTAGCTCCTATCTAGTCTAGATGAGTTCATATTAACTCAATCAATTCAAGGGAGAGTTGAGGCATATTGTATCATTTAGTGTGTGATATAACATCATTTTGTTATTGCACTATATTCCTGCATTCTATCTCTTGCTGCTCTCGTGTGGAAGGTTTATCTTGGTTTTGTAGGTGATCCTGGGTGCTCGAGTTCATCAATAACTCTTACAAAATTGAATTTTGAAATGTGAAACAATGTAAAAAGGTCATAACTATGTATAGGCATAATCTATATCCAGTGATGTTTTTTGAAATACGAGTCAAATGTCTAGCATTGTATAAAGGCTATGTTTAAAATGTAAAAATATTTTTGTACTTAATCGAGCTACAACCAGAGGTTTTCTTCCTGGTTCTTTCCTGTCGGTATGCTCATTTGAACCAAGTTTTGTAATATCTCCTATTTATATATAACAAATTACAGTGGCTTGCCACTTTTTCGAAAAACAAAAATGTAAAAAGTTCATGTGAATTTCATTTCCCATGTAATTGATTCAAGTTGATTGGGTAAGATTTTTCTGATGCAAGAGCTAGGACTTGCAAAATCTTGATCCAACCTTAAATCTTTATGCCCCCACATTTCATTGACATTAGCACTTTGGACTCTTAAGGGAAATCGTCGGTCCAATGCAGCTCGGAGTGATTCGGCATATTTGGGTGCAAAAGAGGACCATACCTAGTGTAAACATACCCATCCGAACATTTTGGAACAGTCTGTTTGGTCCTATGAGTTCAAGAATGAAAGTTGCACCACTTTGCAACTTTACACTGCTTGCATTTGGCAACTTTTCCCTCAACAGAAAACTCATCACCACGGGAAAACGCCTTTGAGATAGAAAAACTTGAGAGAGGTTATTGTAGATGGTCCCAACACTATCCCATATCCTCAAACGAAGAGTCTGTAAGCATCACGGTTTCTGATAAATAGTTCGTCAAAGATTGTTGTCTTTTAGCACTTTGGACTCTTAAGGAAAATCGTCGGTCCAATGCAGCTCGGAGTGATTCGACGTATTTGGGTGAAAAAGAGGACCATAGCTAGCGTAAACCTACCCATCTAGACGTGTTGGAATGGTCTGTTTGGTCGTACGAGTTCGAGAATGAAATTTGCACCACTTTGCAACTTTACACTGCTTGCATTTGGCAACTTTTCCCTCAACCGAAAACTCATCACCACGGGAAAACGCCTTCGAGATAGAAAAAACTGAGAGAGGTTATTGTAGATGGTCCCAACACAATCCCATATCCTTAGATGAAGAGTCTTTAAGCATCACAGTTTCTAAGAAATAGTCCGTCAAAGATTGATGCCTTTTAGCACTTTGGACTCTTAAGGGAAATCGTCGGTCCAATGCAACTCAGAGTGATTCGGCATATTTGGGTGCAAAAGAGGAACATACATAGCATAAACGTACCCATCCGAATGTTTTGCAACAGTCCATTTGGGCGTATTAGTTCAAGAATGAAAGTTGCACCACTTTGCAACTTTACACTGCTTGCATTTGGCAACTTTTCCCTCAACTGAAAACTCATCACCACGGAAAAATACCTTCAAGATAGAAAAAATTGAGCGAGGTTATTGTATATGGTCCCAACACGATCCCATATCCTTAGACGAAGAGTCTGTAAGCATCATGGTTTCCGAGAAATAGTCCATTAAAGATTGCTGCCTTTTAGCACTTTGGACTCTTAAGGGAAATCGTCGGTCCAATGCAGCTCAAAGTGATTCGACGTATTTAGGTACAAAAGAGGACCATACCTATCGTAAACATACCCATCCAGATGTGTTGGAATAGTTTGTTTGGTCATATGAGTTCGAGAATGAAAGATGCACCACTTTGCAACTTTACACTGCTTGTATTTGGTAACTTTTCCCTCAACTAAAAACTCATCACCACGGGAAAACGCCTTTGAGATAGCAAAAACCGAGAGAGGTTATTGTAGATGGTCCCAACACAATCCCATATCCTCAGATGAAGATTCTGTAAGAATCACGATTTCTAAGAAATAGTCCATCAAAGATTTATGTTTTTTAGCACTTTGGACTCTTAAGGGAAATCATCAGTCCAATGTAGCTCAGAGTAATTCGGCGTATTTAGGTGCAAAAGAGGACCATACCTAGCATAAACGTACCCATCCGGACGTTTTTGAATGGTCTGTTTGGTCGTACGAGTTCAAGAATGAAATTTGCACCACTTTGCAACTTTACACCTCTATAGAGATTTAGAGATGTCCTCTTCAGATCACTTTATTCTGAATAGGTTTGCGGAGCTACCAATGTTAAATCCAAGTTGACTGACTTCAAGCAAATATGATCTTAGCTGCTAAAGAGGTACTTCAAGAATTTAGCATCTGGCCTTGCAACATTGCAACTATTACTTATTCCCAATGAGTCATAAAACTCCCTCTTAAGGTTAATTCTTCCTCTTCAAAGAGATGTCTTCAGCCATTCACTCAGACTCATAGTTGCAAGTAGTGTCTCCATTCTTCAACCTATAGGATGCATCAAGCTCTTATTGAAAGCAATCTTCATACATTAGCATGATACAACTTGCAATGAATAATTCTTAATTCTAAAGAATCTTATGCTAGTGATCACTATTTACTGGTCACACATAATCCAAGTAAATAATGTCAGATTTGTACAGCTCAACAAGCTGAATTTTAGCCTAGAAGGGTAATTACAATCAAAACAAAGAATACTTATCTCTTAAATATTTTGAAGGGTGGAAGTACGAAATGCTGGTCTTGCGCTCATATCAGTACATGACCTTCATGGCTTGAACATAGGCTCATGACTAGAGTAGAAATTCACTAGAATCATTTTGGGGAGAGATCTCAATCACATCCACAAATGAAGCATACTGATTAGGCCTGGTAGGGAAAACCTTCGCATAGTGACCAAACTTGTCACATCTAAGGCATTGAATACGAGAGAGGTCCCACTTCTTCTTGAATGCAGGAGCACCATCTAACACTTTATCTCCATTCCTCTTGAAGCATCTTTTCTTTCCTCCTTTTCCTTCCTTCTTCAAGGATTGAGCAGAAAGAACATGAATGTCTTCATTTGTAGGGCTTCGTCCAATACCTCTCACAGCCAACCTTGACTCTTCTTGAATACAGTCAGCCCTCAACCGATCAAACTTGGGAAGTTTCGATCTCGCACTAATTCATTAAATGTAAGACTCCCAGGATGAAGGAAGACCATTAAGAGCCAACATGGTCAAATCTTTGTCATCAACAATATGACCAATGGTAGAGAGTTGATCTCTCAATTCAGAAATCTTCATGAAGTAGGTGATGACAAATTCTCCTTCCACCATCTTAACATGATGAAGTTGTTGCTTCAAGGCTAGAGCACGACTTGTGTTGTTGATCTCATACATCTCCTCCAAAGTCTTAAGCATTTCTCTCGCTGTCTTCAACTTAGAGATGATAGGAACAATATGGTCCTTCACGGAATCAACTAACATCTTCCCTCGCCTTGATATCTTTCTTCCTCCATTGAACTTTCTCTTCCTCATTCGTAGGTTCAGAAACTTTTCTCTCCACACTCAACCAATTCATTTTCCTCCAAAGTGAGAATAATTATGAATCTCCATGAAGTGAAGTTTGATGCTCCATCGAGTCTATCCTTAATTTTAAGACCATTCACCATCTTGACTAAGATAGAGATAGACAAAAAAAAGGGAATAGAGGTATCGCTGCGATAACAAATCTGATCACGATCTTTTTCAAACCCACTCTGATACCATGTTAGTTTTTTAATGATCAGATAATACAACTGAAAGCACTCAAAAAATGCAACACATAAGACAATAAACACAACAATAAATCTGCTTACAACTCAGGCCCAGCTCATGGTTGAATTTGATACAATGAATAATAGCACCTCTCTTAGATGCAAAGATACAATCGAATATGTTTCTCCTTGAAATCGGCTTGCTGCTGCAAGATGAAGCATTGCTGCTCAAGTGTGAACTTCTGCTTGGAATGCGAATTATGTTGAATGAACTTGATTGAAGAAATGAACAAACATCACCTTGTATTTATACAAAATAAAGTGACTCTTCAAGGAGGTCGGCCTCTCTTGAAAATAATAAATTACAAAATAATAGCAAGGAAGGTCGGCCTCATCCATTTAAATCAAATGAGTATAAATTAAATAGCCATAGGCTATCATTTAATTTATTACAACTTAATGTGATCGCTATCATGTATGAAAAATGTGGTATCATAGACAAGGCAATGGACTATTTGAAAAAAAGCTTCAAAGAAATGTGGTCTCATAGAATTCAATGACAAACAAATGCAATTGACAACTGCTCATAGTTTTTAGTTATGCAATGTGAAGTAATTGCATAACTGCTTAGGTTGACTTTGTAAAAACTATATTGTAATTGAAATTTTTTCATCTATGAACATCTAGTTGCTAGTTATGCAATGTGAAGTAATGATTTGAGTTTGAAAGATATGTAATGCAATGTAATCAGCGATATAAATATAAACTAAATAATATAACCATTCTTTTTTATGCTATTGTACATTGATATTTAACCATTGCTCAAGATAAATTTTTCAAAGAGTTTAATCATGCACATGAGGAACAAATTAAATTTTGATTGTCAACTTCTATATATCAAATTATCCAATAATCAAGTGTATGTCCATATACAAAAAAGGCATCGACGCAACTCAAACAAATTTTTACAAAATGTGGCATATGCCATCTCAATATGTATTCAAAATTTACATGCCAAAATGTCTATCTCATCCTAAACTACTGGTGGATCATCAAAATGGAGCCTCTTTGAAACACTCGTTGGCTCTGAAGGTAGCTACACAAGAAAAATTCAAACCACAATTGAGATTAGTTATACTATATAATTTAAAATAGAATAATTAACATCAAAATCAATATACATTGAATTTTAATTGAACTCTAAAATTGAAATCTTGATTACCTGAAATATACGTCTCTTCAAAGGGTCAGGAGTCCTAGAATATACCAAACCAACTTTTGAAATTCCAATTTATATATGTGAACAAAAACATAAAATTGATCCAAGTTAGCATACGATTATTGGTAATAGGAACATATTTACCAAACACAAAATAAATAAACACATACCTCTTTAGGTTGATCTTTTTCTTTATCTCCTTCAGGTGTTTCGACACCTCCTCCTTGAGGTGTTCCAATACCTACTCCTTTAGGCGATGTGTCACTTGTCAACAAATTTGTATAGCTCATAATTGTCTGTACATAAAATTGAAAAGTACATATGAAACTACCAATCTATGTCGATGTATGTATAATCAATATAAGATTTTAAAAATCTTAATTCAATCCAATTTGAGTTCAATTACCTTCCCCTTATCTAAATTTGCGCCTCCATAGTCTGGACGAGGTTGCACCTCACTCGCACTAGGTATTTCCTACAAGAGGAAAATAAGATAAACATATAAGTTATTATATAATTTCATTAATGACAATTCAAATGACAAGCAAGTATATATTATAAAATGTAAACGAGTGAGTGCAAAAATATATACTATGTGTGTGTGTGTCCAAGCCAAATGAAATGGCCCTAAGGGTGCTATCAGTCACTCGTGTGAGCTCCTCCTCAGACATCAACTGTTAAATAGACCATGTAAATAAATATTAGTACTTGATACTATCTCTTATTAATATTCATTTAAAAACAAATGCAAGTTATGAAATTACAACTTAAATCTTACCTGTGTCACTATTCCAGCATCCCCCTCTCTAGTAGGAGAGGACTCTGTAGGGTGCGCTCCACTCCCCTGTGACTGATCTATAAAAATCCAAAAAAAACCCTACTTTTTCATAAAAATCCATAACAAACTCTAATTTTTGATAAAAATACATCAACAACGCTAGTTTTTAATCAAAATCCATTTAAAAACATTAATTTTTAATAAAAATTCAATGTAAACTCAAGTTTTTAATAAAAATCAATAGAAAACCTTATTTTTGAAAAAAAAATCATAAAAACTACTTAAAATTAAGAGAATCTACTTGAAAAATTGATTACAACATTTAAAAAACCAAATACTTACCTTTGAAATTGGATATCTAATAGAAGCGGATATCGGATTTTCGCTTTTCCTTGTGCGCCCGCGTGCAAACTGTGAGAAATGAAGTTTTAAGAGTCGGTTGTTTTTTATATAATGTTTCCACAAATTGGATATCCAATTTGTAGAAACTAGGTTTAGGCTTTGGTTCGGCTAAATGTACTGACACTCGAACCTAGAAAAGTCAACTCGGCATTTCCGCGTTTTTTATTCAATCCAAAACGTGATTTTTTTCTCATTGCCACTTTTTGGCCCATCATGATCCTACACATACCCATGCTAAATAATGAAATGAAATAAAATTAGATAAATCTAGAATTTTTTTTGTAAAGAAATTAAGTATTATTTGATTATGAAATATTTGCATACAGATTTAAAACATAAAGCAATGCAAATGAAAACAGAAAGTTTCCATCAAATTGACATGCACTGCAAATGGAAATAGAATGTTCCCATCTAGTTGTCAAATCAATATTTATCTAGCTTTTATGTGATAAATGAGATTTTGGAGGCTTTTACCATTAAACAGAAGTTGAAACTTGTTTTCCGATAACTCAATAGTGGTTTGCAAGCATGAGACTTGTTTCAAGCTCAAATCTCATAGTATATGTAGCCTATTAGCTAATAACTGAATATTGATCTTTTGAAAAGAAAAAAATAAGATATATTTAAGACAAGTGTTAAACTTTTTTATGTTGTTCATATATTTTATTTGTTTTATATTTTTAGTATTTTTGTATGTCAATGTTTGTATGATTTTTGTTATGTTCATGTCATTACACTCCATCCCTTGTTGTCATTTGTTGTCCTTGTAATTACATCTCTCAACGTAATAATTACTAGCACTTACACCTAAAGGAGGTTCAAGGATTACACTGATATAAAACTATATGTATGTTAATATGTTAGAGAGTATGTGTTTGCGCATGGATGCATTGCAAATTATAATTACATGTGGTTGGATTAAATAATTAATAATAAGTGCTAAATAATAGAATAAAATAAACTTAGACAAATCTAGATTTTTTCCATAAAGAAATTAAGTATAAAGAAATAGAAATAGAATGTTCCCATCCAGTTGTCATCAAAATATAAAGCAATACAAATGAAAAAAGAAATTTGTCATCAAATTGACAAAAACACACTACAAATAGAAATAGAATGTTCCCATCCAATTGTCAAATCAATATTTATCTAGATTTTATGTGATTAGTGAGATTTCAAAGGCTTTTACCTAATATTTTGGAGGCTTTTAGCATTAAACAACAAGTGGTTTACCATTAAACTATAGTTGAACCTCGTTTTCTGATGACTCTAGTGGTTTGGAGACATGAGACTTGTTTGAAGATCAAATATGACACTATATGTTGCTTATCGGCTAATTAAACTAGAACTTGTACCTAAAGGAGGTTCAAGGATTACACTAATAGAAAACTATATATATGCTAAAATGTTAGAGAGTATGTGTCAAACAATTAATAATAATAAGTGTTGAAAATAAGTGTTAAACAATTAATAATAAGTGTTAAATAATGGAATGAAATAAACTTAGACAAATCTAGATTTTTCCTTAAAGAAATTAGATATTATCTAATTTTTGAAATATTTGCATGCAAATTTAAAACATAAAGAAATGCAAATGAAAAAGAAAAGTTACCCTCGAATTGACAAAAAACACTCAAATAGAATGTTCCCATCCAATTGAAAAGTAAATATTTATCTATCTTTTACATGATAAATGAGATTTTGGAGGCTTTCATCCAATATTTTGGAAGCTTTTACCACTAAATTATAATTAAACAACAATTGATTTGCCATTAAACGATAACCAAAACTTGTTTTCTCACGACTCGATACTTGTTTGCAGGCGTGAGACTTGTTTTAGGCTCAAATCTCACATTATATGTAGCCTATCGGCTAATAAATAATAAATAAAAATAGTTCTTGAAATAGAAATAAAGTAAACAATGTAAATAAAATATGTCTTAAATAGTTTTAAACTCAAATAAAAAACCCTTTTGGTAAATAAAATAACTCAATATTGATCTCTTGATTAGGGGTTTTTATATCAAATTCAACATCAACCAATTAAATTATGAAGGATTTTTAATAAAAAATCATTTCCTCATCAATATTTAATTAATATTTATTCTATTGAACAAACTCAATTTCAAGTGTTAGTCACACTTATGCCTAGCAACTATAATATTCATCAACCTAGTCAAATCTTGATACATTAGACTTCCAAGAATTTGATGATTTCTAGATTAATATCACAATTTATCTATTGATAAGAAAACAAATAGTATTATTACCATACTACATATAAGCAACATTTTAACATCATTAATCTTTGAAATTGCCTCAAAAGGCTCAAATAACTGCACACATTCTTTCCTAGAGCTTACATTTTCCAAATATTATTTCATCAAGCACTTGAGGACCACAACTTGCTATTCAACAAATACTTGGCATTGGAGAGTTTTTTGACATCTTGATTATCTACAACAATGTATTTAAGACTTGTTAAACCTTTTTTATGTTGGTCATATATTTTATTTGTTTTATATTTTTAGTATGTTTGTATGTCAATGTTCAAATAGTTTTTGTTGATATGTTCACATCATTACACTCCACCCCTTGTTGCCACTTGTTGCCCTTATAATTATATTTGTCAACATAATAATTTTTAGATAAATAATAAATAATAATATAGCTTTCAATAAATTAAATAAATATTTAAATAGTTTTGAAATAGAAACAAAACAAACAATGTAAATAGAATCATTCTTAAATAGTTCTAAACTAAAACAAAATAACTCTTTCATAAATAAAGTAACATAATATCGATCTCTTGACTAGAGATTTGGCTTTCAAATTCAAAATCAACTAATTAAACTAGCACTTGCACCTAAAGGAGGTTCAAGAAGTACGCCGATAGAAAATTATATGTTAGAGAGTACGTGTTTGTGCATGCAAATTTTAGTTGCATGTTGTTGGATTAAACAATTAATAATAAATGCTAAATAATGGAATGAAATAAACTTAGACAAATTTAGATATTTTCTTTAAAGAAATTAAGTATTATCTGATTATGGAATATTTGCATACATATTTAAAACATAAAGCAATGCAAAAAGAGAAAGTTGTCATCAAATTGACAAAAAACACTAGAGATGGAAATAGAATGTTCCTATCCAATTGTCAAATCAATATTTATCTAGTTTTTATGTGATAGGTGAGATTTTGGAGGCTTTTACCTGATATTTTGGAGGCTTTTACCATTAAACAGCAGCTGAAACTTGTTTTCCAACGGCTCCACAATGGTTTGCGGGCGTGAAACTTGTTTCAAGCTCAAATCTCACACTATGTGTAGCTTTTCCGCTGATTACAAAGGCTCTTTATCAACAAATCATCTCCTCATCAATATTTAATAAACATTTATTCGATTGAACAAACTCAACTCCAAATGTTAATCATTGTTTAAATTTGAGATTGAGATCAACATTAGCAACTGCAATATTCATCAACTTCATAAAATCATGACATATTAGACTTATAAGAAATTTGTTGATTTCAAACTGTTATTTAATCTATATCTAAATTAATGTCATGACTCTATTAATTAAACAACTAAAAAAATATTAATTAATTGACATAAATTTTCCACAATCCATATTATATTTAAAAAATGCTTTTGAATAAAATTGTGTGCTTTTATAAATCAACATTTCTGACTACACTAAGCAATCTATCAGACATTACCAAAAAAAATACCAAACAATTTAACTGCCAACATTACATTAACACAGATACTCTTCACTATCTTCACTACTTGACACCATTTTTGAACGTTTAACAGCATTGATCTTTGAAATTGCCTGAGAAAGCCCAAATAACTGGACACAATTTTGCCTGAAGTTTGCATTTTCCTGTTACTCTTTTATCGAGCACTGGGAGGACTGCAACCAGCACTATTCAGTGAATACTTGGCGGTGGAGAGTTGTTTGACATCTGGATTAACTACAACAATATCAACAAGCGGAATTGGAGATTTTCCTTCCAATATCTGTAACACCTGTTTCATGTCTGGCCTGCACTCTGGTTGAGGATGAGAACACACAACTCCCAAATTAAGCACCCTCTCCATTTCTTCACCACTATATTCTCCCCCAAGCTTTGTATCCACAGCATCCATTAACCTCTCCTCTGCATACAGCTGCCTCACCCACTCCACCAACACTAGTTTCTCTGTTTCAGCAGATTCATCTAAAGGCCGTCTTCCACAAGCAACCTCCAGCAACACTATACCCAAGCTGAATACATCTGTGCCAACTGTGGCTTTTCCTGTGCGCATGATTTCCGGTGCCATGTAACCCAAGGTTCCTGCTACGGCACTCGTTTGGGGTATCTGAGTTTGGTTATGCAAACGGGCAAGCCCAAAATCTCCCAACTTTGCATTGAATTGTGAGTCAACCAAAATATTTTGAGACTTTAAGTCTCTGTGCACAACTACCCATTCCCATTCTTGGTGTAGATACAACAAACCAGCAGCCACTCCCTTGAGAATGCTATACCTCTGCGACCATCCAAGAACTTTCTCTGGGTCGCCGAATATGAATCGATCCAGGCTCCCATTTGGCATGTAATCATAAACAACAAAGAGCTGATTCCTGTTGCGGCACCATCCCTGAAGCCGAACCAGATTCCTGTGTTGCAGACGCCCCAGGCTCGAAATTTCGGCAACAAAATCCCTCCTTTCTTGGTGGAGATCTGTGGTTAAACATTTTATAGCAACTTCAACCCCTGTGCTGGGGAGAGCTCCCCTGTAAACCTTCCCAAAACCTCCTCTACCTATCAAGCTTTCATCACTGAAGCCATGTGTGGCGGTTCTCAGTTCTTTATAGGGAATTCTGTGGGGCCAGAACTCCATCTCCCATTCTTCCACAACCTCTCTCTGCTTGCTCTGTTTCAACCAATACCATACAACCAGACTACCCAAAACGACTAAAATCAGTAAACCTACGGAAACCCCAACTTTAATTCTTACAGATACCTTCGTTGAGCTCTTGCGTGCGAAGGAAGGAAGATGGGATAGATCTAGAGTTGGTGCCATGCCGTCCGAATTGAAGCTCCAAGCTAGAATGTAATGGTCTTCAACGGCATCACGTCCTGTAGCTGCAGAAAATCCCACATACATTTTTTCTTTGAAGATGTCAGCAAGGTCAATATCTTGCATAGAAATCAGCGGATTCAGAGGCCTCGACATCCCGGCTAAGGCGATGGTAACATTGAGATTGTGTTGATGACCACCGTAATCAATCCATGCTTGAATGTTCTGCCCGCTTGCCATTTTCAATTCCTCAAATTGTTCACCACTCTGATAACCTGCAGTCCTAGACATTGAAGAATTGATGGTGTTGAGATCGACTCCAACGTGGTTACTGTCGATGTCATTATTCCAGCGGTTGAGATGAGTATCAAATTCGACTGAAAATAAATGGTTGTCTTCCCTTCCATCACTGGACGCATTTAACAAACCAAGATAGCCAATTTCCGATGCGCTAACAGCAGACCTGTAAGGGGATATCGGGAAAGTTAGTCCATGTCCGGGGTTATTAGCAGCGGGCACTATGGAGAAGACGAATGTGGTACTAAACGATGAAATGGAATTATTAGTCTTCAAATGCAGGGGATCCTCCAACAGAGCACGCCCCACAGCATTCGTCGACTGATCAGTTAGCCTCAGCACATTCGACTTGATTGAAGCGCCTTGTAGCAAAATTAAACCGCTTTCGTTGAATTCGTTTAAGAGAAAGGAAGTCGGGAACTGGGCATTGGACCCAAAACAGAGGAAGATCGGAAATGCAAATACTAAAAGCGCCATGGCAGTTAGTATTGCAAGAGCCTTTTGCACAGCCAACCGCATATTTCTCATTTGCATACGAGAAGAGAACAGAAAGAACTTACAGAGATGTGTTCTAAACTCTAATCATACAAGCGAATCTCACGATCTACAGAGTACAGACGAATCTACTTTAATCTTCTTTTGTTTTTCCGTGTGAATGCTCATTCAAGCCATTGACAAGGGGCGGCTTGTTGATTGGGCGGACCGGTTCGTGAAGACGCAACTCAGTCTACACTTGTCGATCATCGCTCACGAGAGTATGGAGTGGGACGGGGGAGTACATATTTTGTATGAGATTGGTAATTCTTGTTTATCCATGAAAAAAATGTTTTCCTTCTCAATTAGGGTGAAAGAGCTCGGAACTGCCAAAGGGGATAGACTCCATAAGAAGTGGAGGTGGGGTTATAGATTATTTTGCTCAGCGAGTTAATCTAACGTTTATCTTAACAAACAGGACAGTCAGCTTTTTTATATATATATTCAATTGGCCTTGAAACCTGATTGAGAATTAATGGATTGATTTGTTTAAATGTTTATCACACTAGTAGATCTCACATATGGATTGATTTGTTTAAATGTTTTATCACATTAGTAGATTTCACATATGCATAAAAGGTGGTTGCTCGAGGAGTTTCAATATCATCAAAGCATTTTCTCATAAATAAGATCCGTTTTCTTTTCTAAGAAAGCTAACAACTTTCTTACAATACATTTTTGTCTACACTATTTTTTTTTATTTTTTTTAACAATAACGAGAAAGTAGGTAATGACTAATATGGAATCAATAGGGCAGAAAATTAGGAGACAAAAAAAAATGTTTGTTGTGTTACCAATGAACGTTATTGATGACATATTGTTTCGTTTGGGAATGGATAGTTTAGAAATGAAGTGAGGGTCCTAAATATATGGGATAGATATATTTTCTCTAGACTAGATGGAAGGAAGTTTGAGGCTTACGATACTAGAGATGAGTAGGCACTTAAGATATTAACTAATTTACTAATCATTGGTAGCTATCTATATAAGGCATAATATATAGGTTAAGGTGATTATATGGGGGTTCGGGGCACTTATGATTAGCTCTTCTATAGCTAACAGACTATCAAAGCGATATCTATGTTTGTTATCTTGGTTTCAAGGGGAAAGCAATGATCAAGAAAAAAAACTATGAAAAATAATTGAATAGAATGAAATATATTAAAACTAAACATAAAATGAATATCTATCTAATCTAGAAAGTAGAAAGAAAAACCTTCTCTTCCCCCTCAACCTCCCTTGGGGAGCCTATGAATTGCCCTTTATACCAATTTGTTATCGATGCTATTAGCAGTATATATAGGCTGATGTGGAGGGAGACTATAGTCTATCGTCACTTTACATTCATGATTAATTATTAACGGGAGGATATTGTAATGGTCGAGAGGTGATACCAACTCCTAGAGTTGGTGTGAAGAAGAGGGAGAGAGTTATTAGGTGAGAGGTATTCTAATGGTCGAGGGGTGGTACCAACTCCTAGAGTTGGCGTGAAGAAGAGGGAGAGAGTCGCACTTGTGAGACTATCTAAACCACATTGAAGAGACTTGTGCGTACTTCTCTACTGACATATCTATATGCGACTTGGGAGATCAAGTTGGTGATTGATCAATCAGTTCGTTTCTGGAATGCAACGTATCGACTTCTCTTGAAAGGTGGGCCCTACATATCTCAATGACAAGCTTGACCTAGATCGAGCCCTCCGATTTTGAGAATATATCAGCAGTCGGGCAGAGTTCCATGACTAGCCCCTTGTTCGTTAAAAGAGCAAACTTTTTAGTCTTCACACCGAGCGGGCTAAGATCAGGAGATCCAGAGGCCCTTCTTTCCCCTGATAGATTCAACAATCAGCCCTAATGAGGACTTGTTATCCTTGGGTTTTAATTCAATCGAGCAAAAAGAAAACCTTGACTGTGGAAATCTTCGAAGTATTATGTTAATTCACGCCTGATTAGATGAGACAACCTGAACGTCTTAATCACAATATTAAAAGGTAATGACCGTAACTGTTGAAGTCAAAAACTAACTTTCAAGCCAAGGCGTTTAACATTTTTCTTTTGATTTGAGGTTTTAGAATTATCTGTGTTTTCTTTTGATTTCAATGTTAAATTTATCTGGGTATTCTTGATTGCAGAATCATAAGACTGTTGCATCCTTGCGCTATGAATTGCAGGGTCATGGACATATACATTAGACTACAATTTGGGTGGGAGTGCTTGACGTTCCAATTGCTCTCGCTCAATCTGGTGGTGCTAAATATGGTGGTGGAAGGTAGGAGACCGCATTATGGTCATTAATTGTTTCAATTTGTAATGCTCAAAACTTTTAATACGTTATGGGTTATGATATTATTTCAAGTGTGTAGTTTCTCGAGTCAAACTCATTGACTCATGTTTCATGAGTAGTGGTTCACAAGAACCCATCTCTCATGATAATGAATGGTCCACTTAGCATTCATTGCATCTGTGTGATGCTTACGTTTCGGGTTGTTTTACCATTCAATTTTT
>VCHN02004549.1:0-11657 GCA_007115665.2 Sequoiadendron giganteum
GGGAGTTTAAATTAAAAAGTAAATTTTAAATAGAAGCTTTTGGAGAGTTTTGCGGGAAAAAGTATAAAAGGAGGTTATGAGAGCTCATTTGGTCATGTTGAGATTATTCTATTTCTCTAATCGAAAACCCTTGTGGTTCTGGATATTGAACCTGGTTCATTTCACACTTTTGGAGAACGAAACCCCTCTTGAAGAATATCATCCACGGTGGTGAAAGATCCTCTCTAGGTGATAGCTGATAGATTCATTCAGAGTCTATGCTTTGTACCTCCATTTTGCATATTTTGAGAGGTTGAAAGATATCATATTGTTGGTCATCCATATTGCAAGGGTACAGGGTTTATGGGTGTTATTATTTATATTCCATTTCTGCATGAAGAAGGTTTAGAGGGTATTATTGTTGCCTTATGCTTGGTTGACTAGTGTTGTTTTGAAGTTTTATTGGCAGCCATAGTCAGGTTCTAAGGCAGGTCGTGACATGTCTACACTTCTATGTGCTTATTATGACTTCATCCATCAAAGTCAAGTGAGTTGTGAAGGGTTATGGATGAAAGGTGAGTTTCAATGCTTGGCTAGCTATTTACGTAACGAGTCATGAGACTGCTATTGGGGGTGTGTGGAGTGAAAGAAAAGGGCATTGGCCCTGTTGTTACCAACACCATGCATTATCATCACCATTCTTGTCGTGGAGGGGGGTCGCGGAATGTTTGTTGGGTGCATTTGGGAAGGGTCATGAGTTTCCTTTTGAAGGTCCATAGCTGCTAATTTTAGTTGCCTATCATTTACCCGTGTCGTAGTTTCACCGCTTATCATGGTAACTCCGTGAAGGGGACACACCAATCTAAGCATTACTACATTATTGTTGAAATATTTACCCCCCAGCTTGTGGTCATCCGAAAGAGGGTGTTGATGCTTCATAGTGATTTGCAATTTACTCGACGCCCTAACCGGGTATTTTGACACTTCCATATAATTTTGTATGCCGATATTAAACTTAGAAATGTTGTTGCACAATAGTACCTTTGTGAATGGTTATTTGTGGTATTGTAATTCAAGAAACCTATACTCTCTGATAAAGTTTATATATTGAAGTAAGTTTAGTGTATGAGTTCTATCCGAGATAAATCAATAAATGCTGCTACCTTTATTTTGTCTACACTATATCTACTATGTTATGCACATTCCAAATCCACAAACACACTTAATTTAGTATCTTGCAAATAAGCTCTGACAAAATGCCATCATGTCAACCAAATAATCAACGAAAAAAATATCTTGCAAGATTTAAGGGGGGTCTTATAGTAGTATCAGAGCAAGTTTTCTTGCCAGCCTGTTGGGGATTCGGTAAAACTCAAAGTTGTGACAATGGATTTCAACAAGGTTGAAGATCAAATCAAGAGGAATTATGAACAAGAGGCTTCCCAAATCTTTGAAGAATATCATAGCATGTCGGATGGGCTTAAAAAACAGGTTTCTTTTGATTCTTTCTTGAGCTTGGTGAAATACATTAGAAGAACAAAGAAAGAAAACTCAAAAGTTACCAGTGGAGAAGGGTTAGAGAAGGAAGAAGAAGTACTTGTTTGTGGTTTGCAGCCAACAAGTAAGTATGAGGAAGGCAAAAATCAGTCAACATGCATTGAAGATTGGACTCTAAGTCCTAAAGAAAATGAAGCTACAAGTGAAGAGCACATGACACTTCAAGATGACTGTGAGATTGAAGAAAAGTCACCTATTGAAGCTGTAAATGAAGAGCACATGAAGATTGAGGAATATACCACAATGGAGATTGTCAAACTAGCCATGTGGGATTAGCTTCTAGGAGGTATGAGTTTATTTGTTATTCCTCTAGGGAAGCCTAGTGTTGCTTCATCACCCTTACCTTGTCTTGGCAAGAAATCAAATGGTGATTTGGGTGTCTTTGAGAGGGATGTTGTTCATGCATATGATGGCAATCTAGAAATGTCAATATGTGGTGAACAAAGAGGTTTGGATAAGACTGATTTGACATTGCAAGATATGGAGGAGAACGACTATCACTCTCTAATAATAGGGTATTGGAGAGTGATTTAATCACAAAGACAACCAATCATGAGTACGGTGATCACATTTTTCTTGAACAAAGCAATCAACCCTTCAACTCATGGGATCTGGGTGTGTTGGCACCTATGCATAATGAGGATCCTTCATGGGATGAGTTTCCTTTTGACCTGGGTGATGTTCAAATCTCATAGCACAATGTAAGCTATGAGGATGCTATTGAAGAAGTCTTTAATGAAAAAACTTGTATGGCGAAGCTCTAGAATGATTTCTTTGAGAAGGTTGCAACCACTAATGAAGAGTTTAATGCTACTGAAATTTTCAAAACAACACTTATTGGGGAGCATCTTCATCATTCCAATGATGGCAATCAAGATTTTGGGTGGGAATCTCCTATACTTGAAGAACATCCATTAGAAGAGGAATTCATATCAGAAACTTCTGATGGGGAAGATGCCTTATCACATGAAGAATGTATGACAGAAACCCAAGATGACCTCTTAGACATGCATGTGACTACTATTGATGAATTGTTGCATGAGGGAAAGACAAAACAATAGCCTTGATTGCAAGTTCAGTCCAATCTAATGGGATTCTTGTGACTATCGAGTTCCTTGATGACACTAGTGGAGTAGATGCAAATGATGACATTGTTGAAACCAATAATGCACTTTTAGAAGAAGACCTTTTTAAAGGAAAATATGTTGAAGTCTCCAAGTCATCCTATGATGTTAGTTTAGATGGGTGTTGGTTTGATTTCCAAACAGTGCCTATGAAGAGTTTTCATGATAGTTTCAATCTCTTTGACTTGGAGAGTGATTTGTTTGGAGAATCACCGATTCATGAGATACATAATGAGCATACTTTTTCAGATAGAAAACATCAACTCATAGGTCCATGGAATCCAGGTGTTTGGACACCAAACTATGATGAAGAATCAGTTTGGGGAGGATTCTCTTTTGACCAAGTTGCTCTCTCAACCTTAGAGTATAAAATATGCGAAAAGGATGCAATAGAGGGAATTGATTTTGAGAGGCATGATCTTAAAGACAAATCATAATTATTTTTGCATGGAGCTGATTTTGATCGGAGGCCTAGTGATGAAGATGAGACAAGCTCTGAAGAAGAGGCACATGAGACTTGGGGCAGTCATGGTGACACCACTATAAGGTACAAAGGAAATTCTGATTTTTATATGCATCATAACAGTAGATCACTAAACTTGTGTGGTCTTGACTTTAATGAGGAAACTTGGAAGAAACAATTAATGGTGTCAGTTGAAAATGAAGTGCAAACATTATCTAAGTTGGATGACATGAAGAGTCTTGTTGAAAATCTCACCCAAAAGATAGCAAGAAATCAGTGTGAACAAATTGTTTCCCTTGCTGATTTGCAAAACATTAAGAGCACAATGGGAGACATGAAATCAACCTATTTGAATATGATCAAGGATAGAGATGTATCTACTAAGATTGTGGATAAGGCTATATCTACATCCAAGGAATTAAGGTTTAAGGTTGAAGAGATCACCAATGAGCTTCAATCGACCAAAAATTCATTAGGCAACACTCAAAATGCATTACTTGAAGTAGAAGATCAACTTTATGTGGCCAAACAATTAATGGAACAATGGAATAGAGAAAGGGCTAAAGAAATCAAGTAGGTAATTGAAGAGCTTGAAAGCATTTGGAAAGATTTTGATCTTATGCCCTTCCCAAAGGAATTAGAAACTGGGAGTTTGGACCAGCAAGAGGATTGGGTTGAGCATGAGGATAATGATAGCATTCAACAGTTGATAATCCAATGTTTGAGATGGATACTGAGTCTTCTTTTGATAATCCACTTTTCGAATGGGATGATGAAGCTCTTTCTGATTCAGTGATGAGATGGGAGTCAATCACATGATTTGGGAACTAGGTGCAATTTCCAGTAGTATGGAGTTGAGTTAGGATTGGAATTGTGAGCCAAATTTCAGTAATAAAACCGCTGTCCACTTTCCAATCAGTTTAAATGGAACTACAGTTCATGTCACGTAGATGCATTGGTTGGCATCTCCAGACCAGCAGTTGAGAAATTGGTGGTTTGCATTGATTGGTGGAAATGATCTAGTCATAGAAGATGACTTTTCAGCTACTTCCATACTTCTGACACCTAAGTTTTCAGAAAGATTTCATATTGATGATTGCTACCCTTGCCTTTATGTGCTGTTGATAGTGACTTTTGTACATGGGTAGATAGAAGTTGAGCTTTTACAAGCTATGGTGTAGCTGGTTGTGGGAAATTTTTCAGGTATAGTTCAGTTAATTTCCACTTTCACTTGAGTGAGTGATGGTTACTGTAATCGTTTCATGATGTTGATATATATATTCCCAGAAGACGATGTTTGGATGATTGCAGTAAGTTGTGTGTGCCGGAGTATTCAGGTTTTCTCCTTTGACAGTTGGAGGTTAAGTGTCGCTGATACTTTTTTAGTTTGCGGCGCAGAGGTTTTTCCTGGATGGCTAATTTTAGAGATGATTTTGCTGACCTCTTCTTAACCAGCCCTAGGCATGAGTTGTGAAGGGTTATGGCTGTAGGTGAGTTTTGACGTCTGGTAGCATCGGCTATTTGCTTGTAACTGAGCCGTGAGACTGTTATGAGAGGCGTGGAGTGCAGGAAAAGGGCGCCAACCTGTTATTACCCAGTCACTATGCATTAGTCACTGCCATTCTTGCTGTGAGGGGTTGTGAATGTTTGCTGGGTGCATTTGGGAAGGTTGACGTGAGTTTCTGAAGGTCTGTAGCTACTAATATCAGTCGCCTATCATTTACCCAAGCCGTGGCTTCACCTGCTGGTCATGGTAACTCCCAGGAAGGGCACGCACCAATCTGAGCATTGTTTACATTGTTGTTGATTATCATTTACCCCAGCCGCGGTCATCTGAAAGAGGGTGTTGATGCTTCACAGTGATCTGTAATTTACCCAGACGCCTCCCAACTGGTATTTTGACATTCCCATATAATTTTGTATGCCGGATATTAAACTCAGAAATTGCTGTTGCACAGTAGTACCTTTGTGAATGGTTATTTGTGGCATTGTAATCTGAAACTTGGTACTTGATGAAGTTTATGTATTGAAATCAGTTTCAGTGTATCTGTTTCTATCCGAGATAAATCAATATATGCTGCTACCTTTATTTGTATACACAATATCTGCTATGTTATGCACATTTCAAATCTACAAACACACTCAGTTCAATATCCTGCAAATAGTTTGACAAAATGCCAATATGTCAAACTGAATAATCAAAAAAAAATCTCGGGGCATCTTACACATAAGCCCCACATACCATTACATTATGCAATGATATTGCATTTCTGTAATCCCTTGCTAGTGGGAGTACCATCAAATTTAAATTTCTATGTTGGCTCTCCCATGGATTGAATGCTGCTTCTCTCCTTGTTAGGGAACCTTATTTCTTCTTGTCATCACTCCAATAGCAGTCTCCAAATTGAATAGTGCCTCCTTTCCTCCCATGGATTCACCTCATTTTCTCTCCTCCACCTTATTGCTCTAGCATCTTGCTTTTGGTTTGAACATCACTTGTCTAGCATCTCCTTCAAGCTTGCACATTCTCACAAACACACTTGAAGTGTATCCGTTAGCTTATTTTGCACTTGGTTTAAATAATACTTCCAAACGAGCCTTAGGGATTTTCATGAGTTTAAAATTAAAAGGTCAAAAGCAAGGAGGAGTCTTAGGTAGTAAGGTTTGCAAATGCAAATTAATGTTTATCCTTTTTTTTTTCCAAGACTAATTAAACATCTTCTTTTTTTTATTGAAAGAATGCAGAATACAAAAAAGGAGTGCAGTTAGAAACCGCAGTTTAAAACAGCACAAGAAACAGTCCAACATCAAAACTGGGCCAGCATAACAATATCCAACAGCACCAATATTACAATACAGTAATCCAACAGAAACAGCCCAACATCAAATCTGGGCCAGCATAACAATATCCAACAGCACCGACATAACAATGTAATAATCCAATAGAACATGGAACAACAATTGATCAAAAACAGCAAAGTCATTTTTGCAGCTGAGATTTAAGAGCTGGAGCAATGCAAATTTTTGTAGTGTTCAGCAATTGATTCACTTGGACTTTGATTTGTTGGATTTGGGCCTTCAAAGTAGGATTCTTTTCAGATGCTGCCTGCAATTGCAAGAACGAGGAAGCAAAATAGTAAAATATATCAGAGTAAAGCTGTAGAAATACAAATTCTTGATGATCATTATGGAAGTTAAACAATGCTTTACACTTGTTTCTCCATAAGTGCAACAAAATAACATGTCTAACACTATCTGCAATAACATTATCATGAAGCCTGACCCCGAGTAATGCCTCTTTCCATTTCATTTTATGCTCGAAAATAGCCGGTGAGTCATTAAATATAGGGTTCCATTGTTTTTTAACAAACCGGCTTCCCCAAAATATGTGTTTCATATCTTCATTTCTTTGGCAGAATGGGCAAGTAATCGGCTGTAACATAATGCAATGTTTATCCTTTAGCAAAGTTTCACGCCAAGGAAATGGGAGGGAAGGAAGGAGTAAAGTTTTGTCATTTTTTTTAACCCATGTACCCACGTATCATGAGAAAGTTTAGGGTTTTTTTTTGCTGACATTGAAGAAGTCTGAGGAAGCTCATGGCATGAGACTAGCAGTTGGTCATTCCAGTGATCACCCACATTGCAGAAATGTTGGAAGCTTTCATGTCAAGTTGTAGAGATTCCAAGAGTTCGTTTGGGTTTTACCCACATTGCCAGATCTATGAGTTTTCTCCCCATCTTTTGCTAGGTATGCCTTATTTTCCCCAAATTTTTAGACTTTGTAGAGGTATTCAGTTCCAGGAGAGTTATGGAATTGAAAGTTGCTTGAAATATTGAATCTAAGGAAGTTCGAGAGGTTTTCTTTTAAGTTTTAACCTCTGCTAAACAATCTTTGATCATTATCTCATGATAGAGAAAATCAAGTACTTATGAAACTCATAAAAACCCCATCCTAGTGGCTGTCCTTTTGTTAAGTTGCTTTCTAGTTAATACAAAACCATAAGATAATCTCTTTTTAAAGGGATTTTGACACTGTAAAGTATAAAATCTTCTCCAAAACCCTTGGATGTAAGTATACAGGACAGTAGGGAGCAGGACAGTCCTATGGATAAGTGGTCAGAGAGCAGTGTAGCCCAAGGAGGCAACAAAGTTATCATGTTTAAGACAGCACCAAGACACCTTGACAGTTACTAGTGCAAGAGTGGAGAATGGTTAATGATTCAAAGCAAGTTGACAGTGAAGAAACAAAGGCAAATCACAGTTGAAGGCGGCAGTTTATAGTTTAAAAATGACAAGTGTTGATACTGTCATAAAGGAAATGCCATCTCACAGTGCATGGTTCAAGACAATAAAAGCTACTCTTACACAGGTGAAGGCTTTCACTCAAAGGCATCACAGATATCATTTGATGAAGAAGTGTAATGTTGTTGATACTATAGCACATTTGAAAGAATTGTTGGGCCAAGAAACTGCTTCAATGGAAAGGTGACCTCTCTAAAGCTGTGCAATACTCTTGGATGGGAACTAAACTTCTTTAGGTTGGTGTTATGGAGTTCTTGCTGCCAGTTTTTCTTAAAAGTACTTCCCAACATGCTACGATCCATTTTCCAGCATACATGAGGCAGCGAGAAAAGGAGCTTATTTTCTCTATAGCTCAAAAAATGCTTTTAGATTTTGGGAAATATTGTTTGCATATAACCTGGATTCTATTTTTATCTTGGGAGTTTCAAAGGTTCTTTGGTTCAACTTCAATGCAAGGCTTTTACAGCACAGGGGTCAAAGTAAATCCCTTATACCCACCTTCAGATCAATGCAAGGCTTTTACAGCACAGGGGTCAAAGTAAATCCCTTATACCCGCCTTCAGATCAATGCAAGGCTTTTACAGCAGAGGGGTCAAAGTAAATCCCTTATATCCGCCTTCAGATCATTCTCTCCCAAATGGGCACTATTTATAGTGCAAATAGGCCTCAAAGCCATCAATTTCTATGAAGACAGAGATTTGAAACATCTGCGGATGCACACTGTTCACCATCAAATGAGGACAGCAGATGCCACATGGGACAATTTACTGATAAGGGTATCTTATATGTAATCTTGACAGTGGAGTGAGTAATAAGGACAAAGTACATTGTAATGGTAAGCTACAGAAAACAATGATGCAATGAAGGGCAGATTTGAAAGAAGATAGTCTATAAGGTCTGTTACAGTGGGAAAAGGGACAACGCTGTTGTTGATTGCCAATAACAGTGCCTACAATTCATCATGAAAACCAAACAATGATAATCTTGTGATAATGGTCATTATAGTGACAATGACAAGACAACAAAATCTAAACCTCAAAGAACAGAGCAAGTTTGTGCATGAAGACAGTGCATGGGAACACTACAGACCTAAGTAGAAGCAAAAGGATTACAGAGGTGTCAAGGAAATTAGACAATGTGGTTGAGGAGAACGAGAAGCTATCTTCTTGTGTAGTTGAAGTTCAGGATCAGAGCTATGATTTGGTTTGCATGCATTGACAATGAAACTCTTGGCAAGCATAAGACCCATATGATAGTCCTCAAGTCCTATAGAGTAGATGACAGAACATATCAAGGGATAGGTAATAACCCTATCATTAGAGAAGCGTGTGATTTTGACAGTCTTAAAATCTTGCAAACAAAGTGGTCTTCACAGTGGACAGTGGTTTTCACGGTGGACAGTGGTTCTCACAGTGGATAGTGGTTTTCACAGTGGACAGGGTAATACTCAGATCACAGGGTTAATGATATCTTAAAAGAGGACAGATTAGCATGTATGAAGTTGATGACAGTGAGAGCACAAAGTAGAAGAGTGCACAGTTAACAATAAGTTAAAGGGGGTCTTCAAAGCTGTCAAATGATAATATGGCAGTGTTCTATGAAAAGGCATCAATGTGACAATGAAGGGAGAGTCTGATTAATATAAGCACAATAACAAGGCACTGTCCAGTGGACAAGCCCATCATGGTTGTGTTAACATATGATCGTCTTTCAAGACATAAGGGACATTCCATAGATTGCAATGACAAGCCATATAACTTAACCAAAACATGTGCAAAGATGAGATAACAATGAGCTAGGTTGCATAAGTCTTATAGTCATATAAACCTATCTTCTATTGTTAGATAATAAGAAATGTAAGAAAGGGTATTCTACTGTCATCGGATCCCTTCAAGTCAAGATGGAGACTCATGAAGGGTTTAACTTTAAATGGATAAAGTTTGAAGGAAAATATGCAAAGGTTATTAAAGAAAGGAAGTCACAATGGACAGAGTGAGCTTAACAGTGCACAAAAAGAAAGAAAGAGAGATCTGTGGAAAGCAAAGGACTGTGATATATTTGTAAAAAAATTGGAAGGGAGATTGTTCACACCTTAGAGGAGTAATTTCCCCAAGACAGTGCACAGAGAAGTAAGAAGATCATCATGCACATGAAGATCTAAATTTATGGGTCAGAGAAAAGATAGAGATAAACAAAGGGGATGACAGTGAAATGGAAAAGGTAAAGACACTAAATGATAGTTTATGGTTACCAAAATGTCAAAGTGGAAAGTGAGCATTGGAAAAGTGGATTTAAGGTTACAACAGAAGGCTACGATCATAATGACAGAAAATCATGCAAACATGATCAGAGGAGCCTTTCAAGAACCACATGCAAAGAGAAATCATGAAACATGAATAGTAGGTGACAGTGATACATGATAGGGAATATAGTGTGGTGAGGAGTTTGAAGTGGACATCAAGCGCCCTATCTCAAGAATTAATGACAAGATAAAGAGGACAGAGTTGGTAACCTTGTCATCAAAGGAAGACAATAGTTATAGCTTCAAGATGAAAGAACACTACACAATCATGGTATCTATTAAAAATGATATATCAATTTGCCTTTTGAAGAAGATATAAGTAGTGAAGGCTATAATGTCAAGAAAATCAGAGTGCAGATGGTGAAAATGATATGATACTAGGAAAACCAACCACTACAACAGTAGGACAACTCTATCAAGTGATAGTTTGATGTCTATAATGAAAGGGGCAATAATGAAAGGGGCAACAAAGTCTCTATTGATACAAGAGCTCGCATGGTGAAGAAATGTAACTGAAAGAAGGCAGCAATAAGGTAGTAAGCTCAACAATCAAGATATTTCAATATTGTTCCTTAGGTGATCACCTAGAAGAAGCAGGGTAAGTGGTTGAGCTAGTGAGTAATAAAGGAACCCTTGAAGATTCAGTAAAGCCTAACTAAAAGAGTAAGCTTATCCTATGCCATGAGGAGTCCTAGTTCCTTCATACTCTTCAAGAAAACATGTCCTATTTGAAGTCACTAAATGGCTGTTTGAAGGCTTTAAAGTGTAGTTAAGGAGAATAAACGCAAGTTATAATAGTTATGGCAACACTATGAGTAGTTTGATTATCTTGCAAGTATCTAGGATGGTTTAGGGGTGAACATAAGAGCTTGCATCAAAGATAAAGTTTGAATAAGTCAACATGTATTCTCCTCAACTTCTAACTAAATCCTTTTGGAGTTTTCAAAGGAGCAAAACTAGGGAGAAAGTCTTATAGGTGCCCAAAGGAGGTTTGACTCAGCAATTCAAGACAAGATAATGGCATTTATTCTTCACGAGCATGTTGGTGGATGTTAGGAAGTTGTTGCAAGATGAAATGGGATGCCTAAGTTTGTTTTTAAGTAGTTCTTGCATTTTCTGGACTAAAATTGTAACTGTAATAAGTTCTTTCTGAGAAAATATTTGTACTGTAACTCAAAACCAGTCACTCCATGACTAGAAAATCATTGTAACACAATAATTTTCAATAAATTCAAAAGCATTTCAGGCTTATTCAGCTGTATACACCTTTTTCATGAGTAAAAGATAAGTTTTTTGCTTTCAAAGAACTGTTTTGTTATGTATAAGCTGAGTGATTATGTGACCTTTGTGATTTTATACATGGAATCCTTATGTCTCATTTTCAATACTTTCAAACAGAGATAATACATATATTATGCAGGTCATAGGTTATGTTGCTGGTTTAACAGGGTGTTAGTTGTGAAAATGTATAATTTCCTTCTAAAATCACGAATATACCAAACCTCCCTATGAAATATCGATGCATAGATATGTTAAAACCCAAAATTGTGGTAAGAAAACAGTCTAATTGTTGAACACATGGTGTTTGAAACGACGACATAGGTCTTAATATTAATCTAGTGCATCACCCATTAGTTTTAAGATTTCATTTTCTTCATCATTCTATCCCTTTTCTCAACAAACAACAATAGCATAGGTTAAATTAGGTTAGTACCAAGGGAACCAGCCCTCTTTGGAGGTTGGCTTCAATATGTCAAAACCCACACTTTGAGAAGTCATCCCATGTGTCAATAGGTAGCTGAGTTGATAACTCAACAAGGGTGCATACTTGATTGATAACAATATCTACCATTTTAGTGTGCTTATGATGCTAGGTTATCCTTGGGGAGTTTTGAACCTTGGTCTATAGCATGAGGACCAAGTAGTCTTA
>VCHN02004002.1:0-12850 GCA_007115665.2 Sequoiadendron giganteum
AAAGAAATCCATTCTTTGAAATTGACCCATGTCAAGAACTTGATCCAAAGCATGTTGAAAGCAATTCCGAAATCACTCAAGATCAAGAATTTGTATCTCCAAGCTACTACAATGATATAATGGACACTCTCCTATCTATACAAGATGTTGCAAATGATGACCATATCCGCATAGCACATACTCTTCCATCTACCCATGAGATGCTTTCTTTGGATGGACTCGTAGATGATCTTCATTCAAAACAAGAGTCTCATACTCTTACTGAGGAACAAGAGTCTCCTACTCTTAAAAGTTGTACACATGATCAAGATGTAGACAAATGCAGAGACATATCAAAAATGGATCATGAAGAAGGCTTGTACATAAGTCATGAATCAGAAACATCCTATGAAGTGAGTCATGAAGAAGACTTTTGTGTAGACAGCAAAGCATCAACACTTCTTAAAGAAGCACTACAATCTGATATGTCACAAGATCAAGTTGAAGATATCAATCAGGCATTCATCCCACATGTGGAGGATCCTATCACTTATAAAGTTGGATCACTCACCTTTTTAAAGGCTAGCTATCTCATCAATAAAGAAGCTGACACATTTGAAGGTTCACCACAGAGCAGAAAAGGAGAAACACCTTGTTTCCAAGGGAAATCATATCCTTTTGCAAATAAAATGTTTCAACAAATGAATTATCAAGGCAGAGGATTAGGCCTACAGGAACAGGGTATCCTAGAACCAGTGCAGATTTTTGGAAATCCTAAGCATCAAGGCCTTGGTTACTCAACAATCAAGGGATCTCAACATATTGGTAATATTATCACCATACTGGGGGCAACTTCGTCTCGAGCAAACATCAACATAGGGAGCACGAAGAATCCCTATGATGAAACTAATGCCAATACTACAACCCGCCATGTCACGAATCTTCATCCACCTATCACCCCATCCACAAATTGGGACCAACGTCAAAAGAAAGATTTGAATCAAAGGACGAAGCATGAAGGACAAATCAAATACAAGTGGATACCAAAGATTACAAAGAAATATTATCCCTATCAAACTCCATCAGTCAAAGAAAGTATGGGGCAAAATAAAAATGGGGCAAGTATCCATCAAAGATTTCCACAAAGGAAAAAGCAGGCTTCTCAAGCAACGTACAAAGTGTATCATGCAGTTGGTCCTAATTCCACGTACACTTCCGTATCCACCCATTATTGCTCATCTTCCCAAGTTTGGAGAGTCAAAGATTCCAAACTGCCAACCAATCCATCTTTTACTCCTAAACACACTCCATCCACGCCTCCACGCATGATATCCAATTCTCACATTGACCATGTGTTGGCAACGACCCTTCATCATAAGGATTCAAAAGGCACTCTATCGCGATGTGTGCACAAAGACAGAGTTAACTCCGGTATCAGCAAAGCAGATCAAGAATCTCAAAAGTTGCATTCAAGTGCACGTATCTTGGCAAGACAACTTCTACAAGCAGGATATCAATGGCACATTATGACAGAAGCATCAACATCAGCACCACCAGGTGGTTCAGCATCAGCTTAAAATCTCTCAGAAAATACAAAAAAAAATCAGAAAAATGTCCTGAAAAAATGGTCACCTTGATGAAAACTTGGCAAATAGGCATCTTGGTGACAACAAAAAAAATCATAAAAATATAAAAATCCAAAAAAATCAGAAAAAGGATTGAAAACAGTAAAGAAAAAAATCGTCCTCTAGCAAAAACCATTTCGGTGGCGCTTTGGACAGGTACCATGATGAAAACCTGGCAAACAGGCGTCATGTGTAGAATCGAGCATCTACGTGCACCACTTCAGAAGAAAGCATCTTATCGCATCCATAATAAACCTGACATTCCATCCATATCATTCGTTCATCCATGAACCATTTATCCAATCCATTTTCCATCTGCATCCATACTCTAAGTTATCTTGATCTTGGAAAATTTTGGCGCACACTTTACACTTGCTTATGGTAAACACCTTGACATGGGTCATTTTCATTGATCCCATCCTATCCAACGCTATCTAAGCTTTGAAGCATTATCCGAATGAGAATCCTCTATTTCGAACACCCTTATCTTATCGCAAGATAATCCGTATCCATTCATCCAAGAATCCACCCATGGCCGTTGAAACATTGCTAGACACTGGGGGCAGATATTTGCATCTTGCTTCGAGAATAAATCTTGACCTATATCTTCCCACTTATGTGGTGATCCAAACATTGGAAAACATAAAATCAAATTGGTCAAGGCATTTGTGAACATGAATCCAAGTCACTAGCCCATGGCATATTTTGACAAGAAGACATTCCTTATCATGCTTTATCTTTCGTCGAACATTGATCCAATAATTCATATCAGTCACGTCTAATGCGCATGTCAACGTAGCATCAAATCATCAAAGCTATTTTGTTCTAACTCAAGCTTCATCAATCTTGATCAATTGAATCCAATCAATCATCACCTTGTTTGACTTAACACACTTAGTCAAACTATCATCTTGTGCACGAGTTTACTCTAGGATAACACAACTTCCTTGGGTTTACAAGTTCATTATCATCACTCTATTTGGCTTAACACACTTAGCCAAATTATCAAAACCATCATCACCTTGTTTGGCTTAGCACACCTAGCCAAATTATCCGTTTTGTACAAGTTTACTCTGGGATAACACAACTTCCTAGAACTTACGAGTGCATTATCACTTTTGTTTGACTTAACACACTTAGTCAAACTATCAATTCATCAATCTGATTGATCAACATTAAGCTTGGTTTTCAACAAAATCCCAAGAGAGAGCACTGATACCATCACATATCATATCCAAATCATCAAAATCATGCGAAAAATTCAAAAACATTCAAAAAATCAAAAAATCCAAAAACATGTCGAAATATCAACAAATCTTCAAAAAATTGATCATTTAGTCTTGTCAGTCTTTCACCTTGTCGAACTACGTCATCTCTGAGCTTGAACGTAGGCAAGGTTGATCTTTGATCATCCCCCGAGATGGTTAGGTCAGTCCTTTAGGCGTCCGTCGCATTGGCAATCCATTTGCCCATCTAGTCTGCATCTTAAGTCAGTCCTTTAGGCAATAAAATGGCAATCCATTTGTCCATATTATCATCAAGTCAGTCCACCACCAGGCGAACTACGTGGTCTCTGCGTATATAACGTAGGCAAGGCTAATCTATGGATCAGCTCCCGAGACCCCTAGGATAGGTCTTTAAGTTAGTCTATTCGTTGTAAAATCTCAAAAATACCAAAAACATTTGTAAAACATCCCAAAATTCCAAAAACAGCCTCAAAACATTTGAAAAAACCAAAATGGTGCATCCATTTCATCTCGCTTTCACCCGTGATTGTCATCACTCATAATAAATCATCGTCGCTTTCACCCTTTGGTGAGTTAGTCAGAAGCAAGTTTAGTAGGTTCTAAAGTGAACACCTAATCGTCAAAGTCTCGAAGGTCTAAGTCAGTAAGTTAGCAAGTTGGTCAACTCGGAGTATCAATAGCTTATCATGCAATCAGTCTCACCAAAACCCTGATCACTACATGTCCTAGGATGAAGCTTTCCTGCGATGGACATAAGCATCGGGTACCCCACAGTAGTTTAGCCTTGTCTAGCGATACGAAGAACATTAGCTTGTTTGTTTACTTTATTTTGGTCTTTTTGACTTATCTTATTTTGCGCTCATTCCAAGGACCTCTCGATGATGCCTAAACAAAATAGGTTTAGAGAGAAAGGAATGGGGCAACGATCATTATCTTTTTATCTGCTGTGCTTGTTGGATATTCTTGTAAAATAACTTCGTCATGCATACTTTGTTTTGTTTGTAGGAAGGATGTTTTAGGTATCTTTTTGACCACATAAGAAGGCTTGCCTTCTTATGTTTTGGCCCGAGATGTCTGGAATTTCTGAACTGCATTCTGAATAAGGTTATGTTTGTCAAGTGTGAACAAGAGTACTCCTATCTGATTGTCGAGTCAAAGTCCATCACACTAGGCGCAACACCATCCTGGTTCTTAATACCTTGATGCATCGCACCTATGTGTGTTATCAAACATAAAGAAAGGTATGCTCTCTCCCATCCCTGGATAAGCAACACATCATCATCATTCATCGTCATATCCAATAAAGTCTTGATGACTAGGAGACTTGTTGGACTTCTTCATCTTCTTGAATTTAAGGGTTCATCCCTCTCATTCTTCTATCTTCTTTCATGCTAACAATGCATCCATCTTGCATCCATATTCTCATTTCGCATAATCATGTCATACCATCATATCAGGACAACATCATCCATCTCATCCATCTCACATGCATTGCATAATCATTTAAAGTTGTTTACAATAATATAAATTTGTTATTCTAAGCATCTTCCGAACATCTCATCTACATCATCATTATCATATAGTCTAACCATCCATACATCCATTTTGAACCTCTTTGTCATGAGATCCACCTCAAATTGTATCTTTTCGCTCGATCTCTCGAGGGGGCAATGTACTAACGTAATTATTTTCCACTGGGGCATCTGAAAAAACCAAAGAATTTTTAATTTTGATTCCGGCAACATCATTCTTTGAACCAATGCAATGAGTACATTGCTTCAAAGAGGGGCAAAATGTAGACATGCAAAACTGACATCATATATCTCGCTCTAACTAACATCAAATTCTGCTATTAATTAATTAAAGCAATTTATTGATTAATTCACTAAGGTTCATTAAATAAATCAAAATTATTTAATCAAATCCTTAAAGTTCTTCTCATTTGATTTATCAAATGTCACTTCTTAATATCCCCTAAGTTAATTAATCTAAATTAATTGACTTCTAAATCATGATTAGCATTCTCTAGCTTTTGACTCAACTAGAGTCAAATCTAAACTCCTAACTAACCCACCCACTTGCATCAATAAATCAATTTATTGATTTATTAAAAAGAGTTATTTTCCCTCAATAACTCTCATCTTTGACTTTTTTGGACAAAGATTATTCCCCCCAAAACTCTCAACAACATGCATTTATTAACATTTTTCAAATTTGAATGGGCACATTGGCCAAAACTTGCACAAGCTTTGACCAATCCCATTATGAAAAGTGTCTCTATCCTATTGGATGGGATTTAGTCCCACATTGCCTAATTTTGGCCTCTCTTCTATCAACTTTTCCTATAAATGCAAGCCATCTTCTCTCATTTCTACAACACACTTTGAAGGCATCTAAACTATAGGCAACTTGAGCTCATAGCAACTCATTGTCTATCTCATTTAGCTTGGAAAAGGGTTGGGAAAGGGCTCTCTCACATCTTCATGGAGGGCACCAATCCATCATAGAATAGGTTGTATTTCCTTTTCTCCATGCATGTTTGATTTAGTTTTAGCATTTTGTTTGGAGAAATGAACTATTTTATTCTATGAGGATGGCTGAGTCTACACAATCCATGTGTAAGATTTCACCATCCTACAAAATCAAAGATGCATTCTTCCAAAATTATGTATTCAACATTGGTGTGGATGTTATTTTAGAGGAATTATTAGTGCTCAAATAGGGAAAGGGAGAATCATTTGCCTCCTTCTTACAATGATGGCGATCAAAGGCCAATCAAAGCAAGTGGACCATGCCAGAAGAGCAACAAAATATGCACTATCATTGCTAATTTGGAAAAGACCTTGGAATTGTATCTGAAGATGCAATGCATCACCACATACAACCAATTAATCCCCAAGGTGCTCAACATCAAAAGAGCCCTTATCACACAAGGCGGCACACCTACATATCCTGAACATCAAGATAGTCACCCATCCACTAGCTATAATGAGAAACCTCACACATGGGCGGAGAACAGGAATGTCACCAATGATGGAGTGGCCGATGACAAGGTCGTCATCAGTAGTCCAAATAAAAATACCAAAACACATCATGAACCAAAAAATAATAATCACAATAAATACGCAAGCCAATGTGGTAACCCAACAACCACCCCACAATCAAGTCAAGAACCTCAATATTCAAGGAGGGACACCTCAGGGAAACAAGTATCCCCCCAAGTGGAAATTCATAGCCCTTGGGAAATCAATCAAATCCATCATGAGGAAGTTGGTCAATGAGAACCTCATCAAAATCCCCGCCTATGATAATTACCAAGAACCCCAAGTGAAACCACCCTGGTACATTGAAAATTTCCTTTGTGATTATCATAAGCTCAACGAGCATACAACAACCAACTACATGAAATTGAAGAATGTCATCCAAGACCTCATCGATGAAAAAGTCATAAATATTGAGCAACCGGTGGTAATCAAGATCTAAAAATCTACACGAATCTGATGCTCGATCACAACCAAGGAAACAACAAAGGGAAGCAAAAGTATGGAAATGTAAACCATTTGTATAATGGAGTTGTCACCTCCCTAGATGAATTAGTCATTGTTGTTAGCATCAAAGGAGCCAACGTTTATTATGGAGTCACTACACACGGTGAAAAGGTCACCATTGCTATGGAACCATAGCTAACTAAGACACCTACCTCCAATCAAAAATCCATCCCTAATGGTTACAACGTCCTTGACTAGTTAAAAAGAACCCCTTCTCAAATCTCCATCATGGAGTGACTAAAATTTCTAGCTGCCCATAGGGAAATCCTTGAGCAAGCATTGGCTTCATCCACCATCTCTGCCAACCTTGATATGTAGCAATTTCAAGCTATGGTCAATAACATCACCACTCCCAATCTCCTCACATTTTCCAATTAGGACTTCCCTACCCAGCCATCTCACAACTGTGTGCTCCACCTTGAAGTCTTGGTTCACAAAAATAAGGTCAAAAGGGTCTTGGTGGATGGGGGTGCATGCCTCAACATTTGTTCACTCAAGCTTATAAAGAATCTAGGAATCTTTGAAGATCCCATTGAAAAAGGTAAACATATCATAATCAGGGCTTACGACAATCAAGAAAGAGTGTCTCAAGGCACTATTCAACTCCCTATTCAAGTAGGGTTAGCTATTATGGAAACCACCTGTCAAGTGCTTGATCTTGACCTACCATATAACATCCTCTTGGGGCGACCATGGATCCATGGGATGCAAGAAGTCACATCAACCTTCCACCAATGCATCAAGTTTTCATACCAAAATCAAGAGGACACAATCTATGGTGATCCTGAACCCTTCGCCTAGTACAAGGACCTGGAAGCCAAATATTAAAAAGTACCCCTAGTCCCAAAGAACGATGAAGGCCCCTCAATTCCATATATCGACCCATCCAATATAGCCTCCACTTCTGGGACAAAGACACCCGCCATCCCTGACATATCCAAAATCAAGCTTATAATCCAAGACAATGGGTGTGGGGAATATAGAATGAAGAAACGAGCCTTTATGGTCAAGGAGTTACCTCAATCCCCCAGATCCCATGGATAGCCACAACCCACTAATGCAAAAACTCAAACCTTCAGAGAGGATCCATCCTGATTCAAGAGTTGGGGAGATCTAGGCTAAGAAGTGGTGGATGAGTGAGACGTATCCAGTATCCTCTATCAAGAAGAAAGGCTCGTGCCTAATCTTCCTGTGGATGAAAGAATCAAAGGATTGAAAATTATATTGGGCATGGGTTAAAATAAGAATGCAAGCCTTGGAGAAAATAGCACCGGTCGATTAGAACCCATCATTGTTGAAAAACACAAGAAAAATCTTAGCCTTGGATGTACCCCTCCGAGTGTAACCATATGTGGAAGAAGTCCCCCAGTTAACGCAGTCAAGACTCCTCCTCAGCTGTCGGTAGCTTCCCTCCAGTTACCCGTGTCCATAGGTCAAGTCATAGATAACATTACCTTTGACATAACCAATGTGTGCAACAGTAGTGATGATGAGGACACCATAACAGGCTTACCCATGACTTTTGAAGACTCCTCCCTACTCATGATTAGCACCCTATCTTTTGAGTCGGACAACCAAACTCATGAAATAAACCTTTTCTACCCCCAACTCATCAATCATGATCAACGAGGACCACCGATTTTGGACACGTTCGAAAAAAATGAGGCACTCTCAAAATTCATGAGATTACGGGATACGGTACCATGTGGAAATTATAAGGCTGGGTTTGACATCACATGGGACACTCAAGCCTATTATGGGGAGATGATTGAATCCTTCAGTTGCAAATGTGATAATTTGAGAATAATCTCAAGGTTTTATAGTGAAAATCACACTGTGGCACTCTCTGACCATAAAATAGTAGAAATAAAGGACACATCAAATGGGGAAAACCTCTCTAAGGCACTAGAGGATGAAGGATTCAATCTTCCCCACACTGCAGTTCATCAAGAAAAATCAGCAATCCTAGTAGAACAATGCAATCCCGTCAATCTAGGAATAGAGGAGCTACCACACATAACCTTCTATGTTGAATCACTTCTCATGGAAGAACAAAAAATCGTAGTTACATTCCTCAAAGAAAGAAAGGTAAATTTAGCATGGACTTATGCTAACATGCCTGGGCTAGATCCATAGGTAGTAGCTCATCACTTGGTTGTATATCCTGAAGCAAAACCCCTGAGATGAAAGCTCAAAAAGGTGCATCCCCAAATAGCCTTGTTAGTCAAAATGGAATTGTACAAACTCTTAGATGTAGGATTCATACACTCGATTGATTATCCAGAATGGGTGTCCAACCTAGTACCTATTTCAAAACCCACTGGAGGCATCCACATTTGCACCAATTTTAGAGACTTGAACAAAGCATGTCCTAAGGATGAATTTCCACTACCCAACATCGAAATGATAGTGGATATGACAGTCAGACATGAGATACTATCACTAATGGATGGATTCTCCAAATATTATCAGATCATGATAGGAAAGAAAGACCAGCACAAGACAACATTCACATGTTTGTGGGGAACCTATTGCTGGAATATGATGTTATTTGGGCTGAAGAATGCAAGAGAAACTTATCAGAGAGCCATGACATTGATCTTTCATGACATGATTCATAAGATGGTGGGAGATTATGTGGATCAAATATTCACTAAATCAAGGAAAAGATGAGACCACATATCAACTTTGAGCTCCATTTTTGATAGGTTGGAAAAGTACAAGGTCCACCTCAACCCAAAGAAGTGCATCTTCGGAGTGCAATCAGGTAAGCTCTTGGGGTATATCATTTCAATGAGAGCAATCAAGGTGGATCCCACCAAATCCAAGGTGATCCTCGAAATGGAATCACCCAAGACACTAAAGCAGCTAAGAGGCCTATAGGGAAGACTCCAGTCTATCTGCAGATTCATAGTAAAGTTGGTAGACAAACAAATCCCATATTCTCATCTACTCCACAAGGGGATAACATAAAAGTGGGATGAAAAATGTGACCATGCATTCAATAAAATCAAGGAACACCTACTCACACCTCTAGTTCTAATGCCGTCAATCCCAGGTAAACCATTAATTATATGCATATTGGCAACAACGGCTGCCCTCGACACTCTCTTAGCTTAGCATGATGAAAATAGAAAGGAAAGAGCAATATACTACATCAACATAACTATGGTAGGACATGAGCTAAATTACACACCTATTGAGAAAGCTTGTCTGGCAGTTGTATTTGTAGCTCAAAATTTCAGACACTACATGTTGGCTCATCAGATAAAACTAATCGCAAAGATAGATCCACTTAAGTACCTACTCTCCAAAGCCACTCTCACAAGACAGACAACTAAGTGGGTTATGATCCTAATAGAGTATGACATTGAATATGTAGAGCGCAAGGCCATCAAGGGGAAAGAAATTGTGGATTAGTTATCAGAAGCACCGATGTATGTTGATAATCCATTGGTATCAAAGTTCCTTGATGAATCCATCTTCAACATAAAATTTACAGACCACTGAAAAATGTACTTAGATGGATCTCACACACAACATGGGTCAGGCGTTGGAATCTTATTCATAATGCCACAAGGTGATTGTATACCCAAATCTTACAAGTTGTCCTTTGCCTGCACAAACAACATCACCAAATATGAGACTCTTGTTATAGGATTAATAATTGTAGCACAATGGTGGATCATGGCACTCAAGGTCTATGGAGATTCACATCTTATCATCAACCAAGTCAATGGCGAATGCCAAACAAAGGATGAAAAATATAACTCCATACAAGAAACTAGTGGAGAGCCTCAAAGAATTGTTTATTGATGTCACCTTTGAGAAGATACCAAGAGCTAACAACAGGGCAATAGATGCTATGGCCACAATCAGATCACTCTTGGAAATCCCACACAATGTCCCAAAATAAGAATTCCTTGTAGAGAAGCTTATCATACCGGCATTCAAGCCACCAGAGTCTTAATTCGTGTGTGAACTCATTGGTCCTTGTGATCCTTGGTACCATGACATTTACACTTACTTAAGAATAGGAGTCCTCCCTATTGACATAACCCCAAACCTTAAATGAGATTTTGTTAAAAAGTCTTCATATTTTGTCATCCTAGGAGAAATCCTCTACTGTAGGAGCATCAAAGGAACCATGTTATGTTGCTTAAATACTGAGGAAGCCCTGACTACTTTAACTGAGGTACACAACGACATTTGTGGTTCGCACTTGAGCGATATGACTTTGGCTAAGAAACTACTAAGGACAGGATATTATTGGCCCACAATGGAAAGAGACGCTCATGACTTTGTTAAAAGATGTTTGTAGTGTCAGCAACATGGGGACCTTATCCATTCACTGGCTCAGAATCTTCATCCCATTGTCACACCTTGGACCTTCTCATAATGGGGGATCGATCTCATATGTAAAATCACCCCCACCTCATCCAATGGCCACAAATTCATCATCACCACCACAAAGTACTTTACAAAGTGGGTCGAAGCCATTCCCATGACCTACATAACTAGAAAGCATATATCTAAGTTCATCCTAAACTACCTCATTTTCCGATACAGTGTCCCCCAAGCCATTATCTTAGATAATGGGACACCTTTAAAAAATAGGATATATGTGACCTTTGCCAAAAATTCAACATCCAACATCACTTTTCCACTTTGTAGTATCCCCAAGGCAATGACCAAGAATAAGCCACCAATAAAACCATCTTGAGAATCCTTAAGAAAACAGTCAATAACGTTGATCGTGGCTGGCATCTGCAACTAAATCTCACTTTATGGGCCTACCACACAAGCATTCACACACCAACAGGTGCCACCATGTTCTCCCTGGTCTACAGATTAGAAGCCATCCTCCCTATTGAGATCAAGCTCCTGCCCCTGAGGATATCACTACAAAATATCATTAGAGATGAATAATATCAGGTCTCACGGCTAAATGAGCTGGATTTACTAGATGAACAATGTATGGATGCCCTAAACCATCTACAGGTGTATCAGAATCGACTCAAGCTGAGTTATAACAAGAAGATCAGGGGGCGTACCTTCCAAGTCAGCGAGCTATTACTGGAGGAGAATCAAAAGAATGTGACAAATCCTAATAGTAAGGGAAAATTTCAACCCAACTAGTTGGGAACTTTCAATCATCATAGCGAGCTGCAAGTCAAGGGCATATTAGTTATCAACAGGGGAAGGTGAACTTCTACAAGAGCCCATGAATAACTCTCATCTTAAAAAGTTTTATGCCTAAAATATTTCAAGGTATAGAACCAAAAAATATAAAAAATCAGAAAATTTCCTAAAAAAGGGTCACCATGATGAAAACTTGGTAAACAGGCATCTTGGTGACAACAAAAAAATCCAAAAACTACAAAAATCCAAAAAAAATTAGAAAAAAGATTAAAAACAGTAGAGAAAAAAAAGTTGTCCTCTACTGAAAACCACTTTGGTGGTACTTTGGACAAGAACCTTGGTGAAAACCCGACAAATAGGCACCAAGCATAAATAAAGCACTCTCCATCCACTAGGATCTTTATAGCTTATTCTACACATGCATCAATTACATTCCATTTATCCTTCCATCATTCATCCATGTCTATATCATTGCTTGATCTTTTGTTTGTATCATGTTCCACCCTAGTACTACTTGGCATATTCCTAAAATTAGTTTGTCCTTCCTTTATTGAAGTAGTCTATTGCATCACGTTGGGGGCACATTCCTATACAAATAAAAAATCCAAAAACATTCAAAAAATCTATCAAAAATCCAAAACATGTTTAAAATAGAGTCATCCAACTGAACTATGTCATCTCTGAGCTTGAACGTAGACAACGTTGATCTTTGATCGTCCCTCGAGACAACCTAGGTCAGACCTTTAGGCGTTCATTGTAATAATTTGACAATTCATCATTTGTTTATATCTTCATCTTGTAAATTGGTTTTGTCGTTATTCGAACTATGTGGTCTCTGCATGTATAATGTAGGCAAGGCTAATCTGTTGATCAGCTCCCGAGACCCTTAGGATAGGTCTTTAGGTTAGTCTCTTGGTCGTAAATCTCGAAAAAATGCAAAAAAAATTGAAAAATCTCAAAATCCCAAAAAAAGCCTCGAAACATTTCAAAACATCAAAAACATCCAAATATTTGAAAAAAATCCAAAATGGTGCATCTGTCTCATCTCGCTTTCACTTGCAATAATTATTATTCATAATAAATCAAATCGTCATCTTCATCGTTTGGTAAGTCAATTTGAAGCAAGTCTAGCAGGTTTAAAGGTAAAAGCTCAATCGTTAAAGTCTAAAGTGTAGGTCAGTAAGTCAACAAGTTAGACAACTCAGAGTAGCAATAGCTTGTCATCCAGTCAATCTCATCATCACCTGATCCCAACATGTCTTAAGATGCATCCTTTCTACAATGGACATCAACATCAAGCATCACTGTA
>VCHN02002415.1:0-17347 GCA_007115665.2 Sequoiadendron giganteum
AGAAATTGAAAAATAATAATGAAATGTTCTTAAAAAAGGAAAAAAGTGGAGCTTGGAAATACATTTTAAAAAACTTTAATAAAACTGAAAAATAACCTGCTTGAAAGGTCATTCTCATTGATATAACCTTCACAATACTTTACTATTTAGAAAACTAAGAACTCTAAGCAATTAGTAGAAATTGAGTTTTGTGTGAATGAGGAATGAGAGATAGGAATATGTTTATGTTTGTGTTTTGTGTTTCTTTAGTGACTTAAAAGTCACTTTTTAGGGTTAGGTTTTTTAAACTTTTCATGTGTTTTTAATTTTTTAAAATCTATTTAAAAAAATACTGTAATGTCCTCCTGGGTTCGCCTAGGGAGTAGTCCCATGCTTTGCCATTTGGTGTAGGTGTGTCTTAAGCACACTTGGATTGAATGGTTAGCCTTGGTGATAGACCCTATTTGAACCCAAGCCGAATCTAGACTAGGATTAGAATCCTAATTGGAGTGGTCCAGCTTTAGTGTTTTGGAAGAATTTGGTATCACTTAGAATTGTGATTGTCTCGATAAACGAAATGTATAAATGACATTCAATTAATTGGGTTCTAATTGGGAAAAACTCATAAAAAATATGCTGCTTTCTATATGGCACAACACACAACAATTTATGTTTCTAATACTAGAGTAGGGATTTAGTGGGGAAAGGGTCATTACCCCTCTTGGGGTTCGGGGTTAGCAGCCCAAGCACAAGTTATGGCCTTTGAGGCCACAAGGACCTTCATAGTGCGCACCATATTTGGGTGTTAAATAGCAAATGTTTAGGTTGGGGAGTGTTGTGGGCCCTTCGTAAAGAATCTAAGGTTTTTTAGTTGAGTCTTTTTTACATGCCTTCAAAAGTGTGATAAGAGGTGGATGTCTTGATGTTTGTAGAACATTGATGATGTGAGATCATTTCCAAATTTATTTGTGACAAGGGGGACATTGTGGGAAATTCCCTTCAAATTAGGAAGACGTCCTTCAAATCTTGTAGAGGATACAAGCGGGGAGGGGATGTTTTATTCCCATACCCTCATCACCAAGACGACTCCAAATGGGAGTACATCATAAAATACCCGAGGGCGTTTCCCTAATGTATAGTGGATAATTTTCCTAATATTAACCATGTCTATCCATATCCATGTTCTAGTTAGTTGAACTTGAGGAGTCATAAGATATAATACATTTTGTAAGTTAATTGTTGATGGGGCAAGGACCATATAATGATATATTTTCTAGTATAAGGTAGGTTAGGGTTATGCCAACCATGTGATAATTGGCTGAATGGTGATTAATTATACAAAAAATTAGGTATCAAATCATCATAACTTCTTTTATGTATCTTTGGGGAAAGGACATAGGAAGTATATATATGTTAGATAATGATATGCTAACTTAAATATATTTAATACTCCATTTCAATTCCTTTTCTATGAACAAAAATTATTGAAAGTAAAACTTGGATGAATTTGATGATGTTTTTCTATTTCTTTGTTGTATGAAAATTGTTTCAATAGTTTTTCAATTCAGGATCTTTTTAAAATTTTGTTTTGTTGGATTTGGTACAAATCTATCATCCTCATTTTTAATGGGTCTTCTGACATTGTAGGACGCATTGAGAACCTTTTTGCTAAGGAAATTAGACAATCTTGGCCGTGAGGACCGTTCTCAAATAACGATGATCTCTACATGGGCAACTGAGTTGTATCTTGACAAGGTTAAAGATGTCTTCCAATGTTGCATAATTTTTTATTTGGTGAACGTGATTTTCATCTTCGGAAGTGTTCATGATGTTGTTCTTTAAGGAGTCTGAAGTATATTAGAACACATATAAAACATCTGTTTAGTTTTCTTTCCAGATTAATCGTCTTCTATTGGATGATGACAAACAAAGTGGTGGAACACCGTCTTCAAATGAAATCAACACCAAGTACCAGGACACACTTCGAGAGTTCAGAGATTTTCTTAGTGATTGTAAAGATGTTCTTGATGAAGCAACAACCGTCAAACTGATAGGGAGGTTAGTATTGTGTAATACAAGTTCACATGTCTTATAAATGTTATAAACAAAAGTTTTTTTTCAAATAACTATACTGTTATGCAGGTTATTCTTTTTTAGTGTATTGTGAGTGACTCATTAGCTCATTAGTGATGTTTTCTGTTTAATTTTTTTGCTATGTCCACTTTCTAAAATAACATTGTTTCAAATTATTTCTTTTTCTTGCATTGAAGATTTGACATGTATTTTAAATTTTTTTATTTTTAGTTTCTTTCTAAATGACTGATTCTCTTTTATTTTTTTGTCTATATTTTTTCATTTGATAAGGTATGTAGAAGGTTATATTGATTTGCAGCAGATGTACATGGTGATAAACTACATGGCCTCAAGACTCAAGTAACTAGTCCAAATATTGAATTGGAGTATCTGTCTCATTTTAACAAAATCCATTGAATATAGACCATATAGTACTTGGAGATGAACTAGAGAACTTCTAAAACCATAGCCCTCCTATGGCTGATATGAATACTAGAGACTTGAGGTCATAAAACATGTTTGCTATATTGTTTTAACATGACTAGATAAATGCCATAGTCAAGGCTAAGGAACCCTTTCTTTTAAGTCAAATCGTAAGCTGTGAAACTAAGCATTGGATCCAAAGTAGTACAACACTTAGCAGGGACATGACATGGCCAGAGTGTAACCACTTTTAAATTACTAAGGTTAAAATGGAAAAATGCAAGAAAAGTCATGACAATTGCTTATAAAAAAATGATGATCTTAAAAACTTAGCAGTAAAATAGTTTCTTTCCTCAAACTTGTGTTTTGTTCATAAACTTTCTCATTTTATTGCCATCACATCAATGAGATTCTTTATCTCCAAAATTGCTTGGATCTTGGTTGGATTAGTCTTCAATCTTGTGTTCCCAACAATAAGTGATGGGAGATAAGTCTGTGCCCAAGATTTGTCTATGATAGAAGCAAAGGTTGTAATGAACATAAGAAAGATCATTTAATATTTGCATCAACAACTTGTTGCACTATTTGGAGTGTATGTGCTCAAACATACTCCAATTGTGCTTACATCCTAAAGTGCTGCATAGTTGGATCAAGAAACAACTTGCAACCCTTTGAAGATTTGGCACCTTAGCACCAAACCTTTTCCACCATGTTTTTGAAATGGGGAGAAAAAAACTCAATCGCATTGTTCAACTTTGAGTTTCAATATTAATGAAAAAATAAGAATAATTTTTAATTTTGAACTTAAATTATGCCCTTAATAGACATATTTGGTTGCAGTGTCATCCGAGTTGCATTGCATATGTCTTGTGTAAAGAGCCCCCCTTGCGCAAGTCTATAGATCTCAATTTTAGAGATTATTTCTCGCTCCAATTTGAGCATCAAGTATCATTCTATGTTCCACTGCGTCTCCGGGATGGGGGGACGGCGGGACGAGTTTCGGGGACGACAATTCTTTGAGGGGATTTTAGGGGACGGGGCAACGGCTATATATATATATATATATATAGAGAGAGAGAGAGAGAGAGAGAGAGAGAGAGAGAGAGAGAGAGATTTTTAAAATATAGGGAAATTTCAGATATTCATATGAGTAATGATATTTATAACAATGAACATTCATAAAGTTGCAAATGTAATCACCAATCATATTGACATATGCATCATAGAATCGAACTATCAAAAAAATTAATACTATAGCTATCTAATTGCTTCCATGGACCATAATTCATGTCAAATAGTCAATGTGCATATGATATAAAATAATAAAATGCCCAAAAGGCTACAAGTTTGTACTACAAATGTCAAAATGTCAAATGACAAAGCCACAAGTGTCCAAAACATAGTAATAGAAAGTATGATGGCTGCCGCTACTCGGCATCTACCAACATTGTATCAAAATCAGACTCAGAGTCTGAGTCACTGTCCCTATGAGGGGCTGGCTCATCTAATGCAACTCCAACCAATCTCTCCTGTCTCTCCTCCTCCTCATCAATTTGTGCGACATCCTCTGGATCAATATCCCACTGTAATGCTGGAGTCTGTCTATACTCAGGAGTTTGACGATCCTGGAGTCGCAAAGCACTATGCACAACCACTAATTTTTTTGCCCGTCTATAGTCAGCCTATTACTCTTGATAGAGTGAATAAAGCCGTATGTTGACCAATTCCTCTCTACAGCAAAGGAACTAGCAACTTGTGAGACGAGACAAAAAATAAATTAGTAATTTTAAATTTACTAATTAGGACATTCAATTTAAATTATGATTATATAAATGTTCAAACTTCAACACTAATCTAAATCAAATTATGTTAACAGTTAAACAGTTAATCTAATGTATTACCTGTGAAAGGAGGCGAATAGCAAACGTCCTCAATTGTGGTGCATCCTTCCCATGCCATGACCACCATCCAATAGGATCCCTTTGAGCTACTGTAGTTCTATCTACCTTGGCCTCTGGTTTGTCAAATGTTGGACCTCGGAGATTAACAAAGTCAGCGAATTGTGTACGTGTAAGAGACCAGGTGTCTCTCAACCCTGATTTCTGACGAGAATGCAATGTTTTTGTTTGTTTTGTGTATTTTGTGATTTTTTTGTAGTTTTTGCAGCAAAGTAGAAGGGTGCGATTTTGAAATAAAATGCTATAAAATTCATAAAATATTCAAAGATGATAAATAATGCATCAAGTAACTCCTAGAGAGATGGCGCATGGTTTTATTTTTCATTGTTGAACAATTACAATGCTATCCTGGTACCATGTAAATAAAAACAACATTATTTATTCATAGAACTTGATTTATACTTGCAGCCACTTGGTGAAGCATGAAATGGTATGGCCAAGGTGAAATGATGACTTCTCCTGCATCAATAATGTTTGCAGAGTCCTCTGGAGGTCAAGGCATCCAAGTTACTGAAGGCAGATGGCAAAAGGGCAAAGCGAATTGCTTGTGGTGAGAAGTATGACCTTGCAGCAGTTGGTACGGCCCAATAACCAACAATAAATGCAGCCGTATGACTGAGAAGAAGATGCCAAGAAAATGGTATGAATAGGCGCTGAAAGCAATTTCTTCTCTAGATGAAATCGATCCAAACTCTGAATAAGAACTTCACAATATGCTCTATAATGACCTCTGAATGAAGCCACTCATTTGACAAGCTTCAACTGGTATCTCACAGTCTCAGTATGTCTGATTCTGAAGAGGGAACGTTCTCCAAAATCCAATGTTTGCAGAAACCCTTGTTTCACAAACCCCAATGCTCTTAGAGAGAATAAAAGACAAATTAGAATAATCCTGAATGAGTTCGATTTGTCTTTGATGAAATATATACCCCTTCTCAATAGTTTGACCCCTTCACAAAAATCAATTAAAATGCATTTAATAATATAAATTTGCCCCTCTTTGACTTAGGCATTTTAATTAATAAATGGCGTCCAAATCAAATGAGTAATAAATACTCATTTAATAATAATATTTCATCTTTATTATAAAGTATTAAATACTTTATAATTTGCCATTTAATAAATACTTTAATATTTCATTAAAGTGACTTTATATTATAAAGTCAAATTAATATTCTTTTTAATAATTATCAAATGCTCCAATAATCACTGTTTGCTCATCAAATCATCAAACTGGGTCGAAATTGAGCTGACCAACTGAACCAGGTGCCCTGCCAAACATAGTAACCCTTGTTTGCCTGACTTACTATAAATAGTAAGTATCTGAAAAACACTTTGTAAGAGTCTGTCAAGGCCCAAACCTAAATCAATTGATGGAGTAAGGTTCCCAAACGCAAGATAACTGCCTCAAGCGACCCTCTAAACACATCTATCAGCCTACGAGAATTCGAATGATAGGCTAACCCCTAAATCAACTATACTACCTAGGAAGGGGACATTACAGTACGAACTAGACTGGCCTCCTCAACTGAATATATTTTTGCAAGGGCCCTCATTAACCCTTCTTTCACCTCATCATCATCACAAGGAGGCATCCTACCAGGTCTAGGTACATACCATTTGGGATTAAGAGCAAAGACTGCCATATGAAGCGGGGTGTTCATAGTGTTCCACCGCCGTGTCACAATGGGCCTAATTTTTTGCTCATATAATCCCGAATTAGGATCCCTATTAGAAATTGCTTTCATTTTTGCAAGCATGGAGTCAAAAGTTTCATAAATCTCTCCAAGACTTGGAGAGTTTGTATCAGCATATCTAATGACATACACAGCTGGTGAAATGATGGAACAAATATATCTGCAAATAAAAATTTGAAAAATCAAAAAGGACAAGTTAGAACTTAGAAAATCAAAAAATAATAAAATCATATATTTATTTTTATAAAATCAGCAATCAATAACAATTTTTTACCACATTGGACCACCAATTATCATCAATAATTTTTTATTTGATGTTTCTCCCTTCTACAGTGCTTGCCATAGGCCATCTATTTCACTCCGAATTAACCACCATCGACTGTAGAGCCTCCTGTACCTCAAACATCCTCTCTAACAAAATAAAGTAGCTGGCATACCTTGTTGCTACAGGCTTGAGAAATTCCTTCCTTGAAAATGTCCTAAAGAGGGCAAGTGAGGTGTGATGGTTGCAAATAAACATCAGAATGTCTCTAGCCTCTACAACCACTTGGTGCACCCAATCTATCTTCCCTATGTCTTTCAATGCATTGTTCAACGCATGAACACAACAAGGGGTCCAAAAGATGTGCTTGTAAGCACTCTCAACCATCAAACCTGCTAATCTGCACACACGTGCTGAATCAGTAACCACCTGCACAACATTGGCTGCCCCAACCTCCTCTATAGCCTCTTTCAAAAGATTAAATTGGAATTCTGCATCCTTGCGCTTTCCAGAACAATCAACGGCTCTAAGGAAATATGGACCAGCTGAACATGTGACTATGATGTTTATAAGTGTCCGTTGTCTAATATTGGTCCACCCATCCATGATTATAGAACAGCCTATTCTAATCCAACACTGTCTCATGTCCTCCATCACCACACTCACCTTAGAATATTCTTTGTCAAGGAGTGTAGTGCGTAATTTATTTTCTTCAGGGGGAACGAATGAGGTACCAACTGCTGCCACATCTCTAAACATTTGTTTGAAGTAGGGAGAACGTGCTACATGGAATAGGATGGCATGGGCATAGAAAAATTTGGCAATGAAAGACTTTGCCACATCTCGTGCTTGCACATTGAACATACTTGCAATTGTATTTTGCTGCTCACTAGAAGTAACAACCTTCCTCTTCCCTCTTGTGGAAATATGAACATCACCCGCACCACTACTACCACTACCAACACTAGGACTACCAAGCATATAGGGTATAGGTGAGGTTGAATGTGCGGATTGAGTTTGCATTTGCTGATCCATAAGCCTTCCTACGGCCTCCATGTGCAATCTATAAAACTCTATCCTCTCAAAATCTTCTATATCTGTACAACCCTTGACCCCATGGCCTCCAAAACCCAATAGATGAGAATAGACTCTTGTATAGCTCCCATAATATTTATCTTTGCAAATGTGACATTGCCACAATCTACTACCCGTAGTGTTTTTCCCTTTGCCTTGGTCTATACGTGATGCTAATTGAAGAAGAGGTTTTTTAGGATTAAAAGGGCTTTTTGCATATTTTTTCAAATCTTCAGAAGGGATATCAAATAGGTTTGTTTGAGGCTGCCCCCTATGAACTGATTGGGTTTCTTCCCCCCTCTCAACATGCCCACTATCTTCACTATTGCTGCTCATTTTGTTTTGTTTTGGTTTTTGCAAACTGAAAATTAAAAAAAAAAACAAAAAATCATACATTTTATCATTTTAACTTAGAAAAAAATGGAAAAAAATGAAAGATAATGGAAGAATAACTTACTTCTTTCACTTCTCTTGCTGGTTGCAGCCTTAATGCTCTCCTTTTTTCCTCCTAAATGCTGGTTTTTCTTCTCCAATACCTCCTTCAAATCCTCCTCTTTCTCTTCTCACTTTTGCTCTTGGCTGGAACTTTTTTTTTGCAAGTTAAAATGAGGTCAAATGAAGGTAAAAAGATGTTTTAAGTGGCCATATTAGGGTTGGGAGGGCATGGGGTCCACAAAGAAAAGAACAAAAAAAAGAAAATTAAAAATTACTTCTTTTTGTTAAAATCGCTGTTGGGCAAAGGGGGACGACTGACCGTCCCCGGGACAGTCGAGGGACGGCTAGGCGTCCCCTATCGTCCCCTAGATGGCTGGCCGTCCCCTTCTGTGCTGGGGCCGTTTCCTCCAATCGGGGACGTACTCGATTTTCTAGGACCTTTTGGGGACGGTTGTCAGCCATCCCCCAGGCATCCTCCGTCCCCAAAACGTTTCCGAGACGGGTATGGGGGGCAAAAACCCAGGGGACGCATCCTCGTGTATCACTGGTATCATTCGATCTATGATTGTATAGATCCCACTTAGAACCTCCTGATTAGCCTTGAAATCTAGGCAAAATTAGAATGCTAGATTTCAGAACTAGATAGCTATATGTGAGGGCTTGTGAAGTAGACAATGCTATATCATCATCGATCAATGATGTCCAATATGAAATGATACTTACCCTCAACCCCAACAAAAGTGGATCTAATGGCCTCCTTGGCCCTTTCCATGCTGTCATATATATAGTTCATTGTTGGCTTCTCCCCATCAACAACTCAAAGTAGAACATCTAAAGGCTCTATGAATTGCAATTATTATTAAACATTAACATAAATACGTGTCAACAAAAATAGATAAATAGAATGGAAATACAAACAAAAATGAACAAAAATATAATGAAAATATGAACTAACTTCTATGATTTCTTTCGTTAGAAGCTAAAATCTATGCTTGTAAAAAACCCAATCAACCACATTAACCTCTACATTGATCTTAGCGTATGATGATTTAGACCACTCTTCGCTAACAAACATACACCTCAAAGCAGCCTTTGACTAAAGCAAAGATTGCAGCATAATAAAATTTGTTGCAAAGTGGGTTATTCCAAGACAAGTTAACTCCTTGTTCATATATATCTTCATTAGATTTAGGACCCAAGCATGGTTGGAAATGTATTTGCAGATATTTTAATCATGCTCCACACATACTTTGTCCATGGAATTTTGACAAGATCCTCTAATATCAAGTCAAGGCAATGAGTAGTACAAGAAGTTTAGAATAAGGATGGGTGCCTATGCATGAGAAGTCTACATGGAGTAACACAATTTGCTACATTATCTATAACTATTTGCACAACTTTTTTTCCACCCACTTCACCCAAAACTCCTACCAAAATCTCACAAATGAATTCAACATTTTTTGCTTTTCCTAAAGCATCAATGGATTTCAAACAAATTGTGCCACTAGAAAAAAAAACAAAGAAATTTGAAATGCTAATGTTAATCAATAAAGTAGAAATAAAAAATATTAATCACTAAGTAAATGAGTTTCAATAAGTACAATCACTTGAGGAAGAAAACAAGGAAATTTAGCAATGCTTTATTTCGCCTATCTATCCAACCATCAGCCATGATAGTGCAACCCTTCCTCTTCCATATTTTATGCTGTTTATTAATTGTGGCATTCATAGTAGCCACCTTTTGAGTCAAAATGGAGCCTTTTGTCTCCTCATCAATAAGGGCTTTAAACCTCGCCTTACAAACAATAATGGCATCTGACATATTTTGCTAATAAGAAGACCTAAAACAAATAAAATAAACAAAAAAATATTGTAAAATTTAGAGTTTAAATTCTAAAATCAAAAGTTCAAGAGTCAAAGAAATCAAACACTATACATTGAAAATAATAATAATTAATTACCTAGCTATTTGAAATGGAATGGTATAATAAAACCAAAAGTCTTCATGCATTCTTTGTTGCATCTCAAGTGATGGTTGGGATCTTGAAGTAGTGCGTGGTATAATATTTGAATATAATTAGATCCATGAACTCCAAGCCCGACACTAACACTAACATTGCCACTACTCAAAGATCCAAGAAACAAAGGAATTGAAGAAGAGTCTCTATGAATGGCTGCCATCTCTTCTCTTTGCCTCTTTTTTAGTTCCTTTTGTTGCTTGAAGGTCTCTAATTGGCTTTATACTTTGTGTATAATTTCAGGAGGTGTTCTTTAGCACACTTTAGCATCTAGGTATGGTATTTGTGCAAGGTGATATTTCAATTAGTTAATGCTTACCCCAAGCATTTTTGTCTTGCAATGTAGACAAGTTAACTACCATTTATTTGAACTAGGGATGACATATTTCCAACAAGAGTCGTTTCTAATTGGGGCCGACATTGGAACAAAATTATGCTACAATAAGAAATAAATTAACATTTATGGTTTCTAGATAAATTAAGAAAAATATCAGAAAAAGTAAAATCAGTTAGGGTTTGTAGTTATAAAATAGAAAAAATTACAAAAAAAGCTAAAGTTTGTTTATAAAAAGAGATTAAAGATAGTTAGGGTTTGTTATTTGTTCCATGAATCTAAAATGAAAAAAACAGAAACAAGATTAGAAGACAAATGAAATTTGAAAAAAACCCAAAAAATATTCAAAATACAAAATTATCTCTTCAAGATTGCTTCAAATTGATGGTGGGTTGTTTCAAATCAACAATGGGCTCTCTCAAATGCTTAGATATACTGAGGGCGACTACAAACTTGCCCAAATGGTTTTCAATTAATGTTTGTTGCTGAAGTTGTGTTGTACCCAAACCAATTTGTTTGCTTCATTAAGACATTTTGCTTAAAATGGTCTAAACCTTGTAAAAATAATGTCAAAACATGGTTTTTGGGCAAATCAAGTATGGACTTTTTGGTTAGTGTGATGCCACGAAGATACTGGCAAAATTTGAAAAAAAATGAAATTTAGGGTTTCTGGACCCCTATTTTTTAGGTAAAAACCCTAAAAATTGAAACTTGTCAGAATTGGCTGAAAATTGTTTTGATTGGCTTATTTTGATTCACGATCATAATGGTGAAGTCAGATTCAGTTAAAACTCAGTTTAAGCTTGGTGGGTAGTTTTTGTTTTTTCAAGTGAAAAGTGAGGTTCTTTGAGCTCTTCAATGGTAGATGGCTAGGTGCCAGGTGTCGAAAGCTAAGCTCAAAACACTTCAGTGATGTTTCTTTGGCAAGTTTTGTCTGAAAAGAGGCTTTGTCTTGGAGGGGATTTTCGACAAGGTAAAATGCTTGAAAATTTTCCAAGTTTGGATGCAAAAGCGCACCTATGAGCTAGGGGCGCCCTTGATTTTGGAGGCCTAGATCAACTTTTTGAGACTTGTCACTTCTAGAGGTACTGCTTCAGAATACTGTTAGCTCTGCGATGAGCTAGCCAGCCAGTGCAACGGATCTGTCTATCACCTAAAACTGGAGATTGAACGCAAAACGAGGGAAATTGAAAATGACTAAGTCTGGAGTAAAAAGCACGCCTCTTAGCCAGGGGCGCCCATCTTTTTGAGGCTCCAGATGAGGTTTTCTGATCAAGTGTTGCCTAGGATGTTTGTCTCAAACTTGATCCGGCTTCGCAACGCATCCGTCAGAGGGTGAATCCGAGTTGCTGAGCTGTCGTGATCAGGAGTCAAACATAGGGTTCCAACCATGATAAAAAATGTCCAAAAATGTCAAAAGCGCCCCTGGCCCAAGGTTTTGATGCCTTGAATTCAGTCTGTTTGATGGTTTCAAGTGCTCATCCTATCCGTGTTGGTTCCAACTTTCCGTTGCATATCTCAGCCGGGTCAGATGACTTCTCAGTAGCTTGTAGCCGGAGGTTTAGTGGATTTTAGCTAGTTTTTGAAATGGCTAAGTTTGGGAGGAAAAGCGCCCTAGAGGCCAGGGGCGCCCATGTTTTAAAGCTGTCAAACGATGCATTTACAAGAAGTGCTCTCGAAGAGCTCTTGTTCAGAATCCAACCAACTCTGCAGTGAGCTAGTCAGCTAGTTCTGAGGTTTTGCCGAACACCGGGAAACGCAAAGTGAAGTAAGGCCAGAATCACTGTGAAAATGATGGAAAATGCATTGAAAATTCTCTAAGTCTAAGGTCAAAAGCACCCCTGAAGGCCAGGTACGCCCTGCTTTTTGAGGCCTCAGATGGATGAGTTAGGGTTTGTCACCTCAAGGAGTCTTTTGTCAGATTTGATCCCGCTCTTCAACAAAATTGTCAGCCAGTCAATCCGACATGTCAGTCAATCAGAATCAATGGTTAAAGTGAGCTCCAGTGAGGTTTTCAAATTCAATTTTTTGAGAAATTGGCTAAGTCTGGTAAGAGGCGCCTAAAGTCAAAGGTTGAATTTTTGAATTCAAGAGAAGTGGTGCGCATGTGAGGTGGATTCAGTTAACTAAAATTAGCTCTTCAGTTCAACTGTTTTCAAAGTCAACTTCTTGTAAGCCTATTTTTAGTTTGTAACTGAGCGAGATTAGCTTGCATGCGCCAGTTAACTGAACTTTTGAAGTTGGTCATAGACTCCATTTCACATCAGCCTCTTATCGCGAAATGGGGACTCAAGTTTGTCTCCGCGAACGCTCCTCTCGGAGTCTTGAATGGGTACTTTGAGAGTCAACCGGGCTAAGTTGAGATTTCCTCGAACCCGCTTGTGTGTCTTAACGCCATGGAAGTGCTGAAGACCTAGTAGACGAAGATCGCCATTGCTTTCTACTGCTTTCCGAAGACTTCCTATTTTTTAGGGAATCTGCTTTTTTGCTTTTTGCTTTTTTGATTTTTGGCATTTTTAGGCCATTCTGGAGTCCCTATTTTTTAGGGATGCTTTTTGCTTTTTCTATTTTTGGAAAGTTTCTATTTTTGGAAAGTTTCTATTTTGGGAAAAAGTTTCTATTTTTGGATCCCACAGAGCAGAAAATCAATATGTCTCCAGAAATCAAGAAAATCAAGGCAAAATGTAAAAAGTTTGAAAATTGGCAAAGAATTTTTGAAAAATGCCTAAGTCTGAGATTGGCGCCCTCAAGAGAGGAATGGCATGGAAAAGTCAAGGTCCGCCCTACCTTTGGCATGCCAAAAGTAGGCACTGGCAAGAAATTCACCAAGTCCGCCATAGGCAAGGTGGTCTCCAAGTCCGCCCATGGCATGAAAGTTGCCAAGTCCGCCCTTGGCATGAAGAAGCCAAAGTCCGCCCAAGATGCTTGGAAGAGGCGCATGGCACAAAGAGGCTGAAGTCCGCCCATAAGCATGAAAGTTGCCAAGTCCGCCCTTGGCATGAAGAAGCCAAAGTCCGCCCAAGATGCTTGGAAGAGGCGCATGGCACAAGGAAGTCAAAGTCCGCCCCTAGTAAAAAAATGGCATAAAACTCATGAAGTCCGCCCAGCCTTAGAGAAAATGGCATGAAGAACATGAAGTCCGCCCCAAGAAGTGTGGAGAAGGGTAAAACATGAAGGGGCGCGCTCCAAGGTGTTTGGAAAGGGGTAAAATTGCAAGATAATTCATTGAAAATTGAATTAAATGATGGAAACAAGTGAAATTTTCCATTGGACAAGGCACAAATAAAATTCGCCATGGCAAGGAAAATCTAAGACCAATGGATGATAAAATATGCCATAGGCAAGGAATTATAAGACATTCGCCCAACTCTTGAAGAGAAAATTATCCTAAGGCATGAAAAACGGAGAAATGTCTAGAAGAAGAAAAGGTTTTGGCCGGCATAAAAATCACGCCCCAGCACAACGGAGTGAATTTTTTTTGGCACAAAATGAAGAGTGCTTGGCAGAGCAAACATGAAGTCCGCCCCTCTCAGCTTGGAAAATTCCTAAAGCGCTAGTAAAAAAATGGCAAAGTGGCAGAGGTCTCCAGGTTCGCCCAACCCAGAAGATGAATCGTTCGGCTAAAATAAAAATGTCCAAAGAGGTCAGAACTCCGCCTAGAAAGTTGAAATTTGGCAGACGAGCTATTGAGCATATTTTGGCTAGGCAGACAATTTGAAAAGAGATATTTTGCCTCGGACAAAAGAAATTAGCCATGTATCAAAGTTAAACGGGTTGGAATTTAATATTTTAATATTTTTAATTATTTCCCTGACACTTAGGGAATTTTAATTAAAAATTCAAAATCCGGAGATTATTTGGAAGATTAAACTAATTTGCCTTAGATAAGTTTAAACTTTGCCATGTTCGGAGGATTTAAAATACGTTGGAAAAATAATTTTGGACAATTAATTTAATATATTTTCCAACACTTAGTCAATTTTCCTTGAGAAAATTCGAAAATCTCAGCAGAGATGGCACAAAGACGAAAGTTAGAAACTTGCCTCGATAACTGAAAGTGAAATTAGAAGTTTGCTAATCTGAGGAGAAAACGTTTCTAAAAATTGGAAGAAAATCAAAAGAAAGAAAGCAATGCCTTGAGGAAAATCGCACTTCTCAGCCATAAAATGAGTTTCAGCAACTCATTTCTTCACAAATCCCGGCTGAGAAGCAACTATCTCTCTCGAATCTTCAGGAAATCATTCGCGAAGGAGAAATTCATTATTGTGAGAATCAAGATAGCATTTTCTTATTGACAGGCGTGATTTTTGAGAGAAGTAATTTATTTCTTTGCTGAAATCGTACTTCCAGCATATTGGTGCACTTCTTCTGGCAGATTTTTTCTGAATTTTTAAATTCATTTGCGGCCACAACACGATCTTCGAGGTTTGGAAGTTAGTTTACAATGTATTTGCACTGTGTTTCTATCCTCTACTTCATTTCCGGCACGAATTTCATTCAGGATAGGCGAATTTAATTACTTTCAGCCTGCTTTTTGACAGAAATTTTTAATTTAATAAGGCTGAAAGTGCGATTTGTCCAAGCTACACCCCGAAACTCGTTAAATTTAAATAATCTTGTATTAATGTTAAGTATTTTGTGCTTGCAGGCTGCCGATCGATCAAGGAGAAATATCCAGGCAGGCACAGATGAAGTTTGCAAGTAAAGGATCGCAGCCAGAGACCAGAATAAAGTCTAAATGGAAAAATGTCTCAGACACTGATCTTGGCCACATCAATCTCGTGGAATTTAAAAAGAGGGTATATGGACATAACGGACCCTTACCAACGCCTGCAGCTAGAAGGATAGTGAGAAATGGCATATTTCAAGCTGCAGGATTCTAGCCTGCACTTTGCTGTGCTGAACTGATGGTGGAGTGTGCACTTCACTATGATGCTGAGTCAAGGCGGATTGTGGCGCCTGATGGGAGAGTGTTGGCACATCTGACAGAGGTGGCCATTCAGGAAGCCTTTGGCATTTCGGCATATCCTAAAACTGTCTACAAGACCAAGGAAGATGCTCAGAAGTTATATGACAAAAATCCTGGTCTTTGTGCCGCCAACCTTAACAAATCTTGGCTAGACAAGCCTAGACCGTCCGTTAAGAAGATGCCCAAGAAGTTGCTGCGCACGGACTTCAAGGAGGACTATGGAGATATTATTATCTTGCTGAACAGAGTGGCAGGCAATCCCTCGGGAGCACCCTTTGAGCCGTGGATGTATTACTTCATTGAGGACCTCACAAAAGGTGTCAAAATGTTCAACTGGGCGAGGATGATAAGCAATAATCTTCACCACCAGCTTATCAATCTAGAGAAGACCAAAACGTTTTATATGGGTTCTTACGTCGTCTATATGTTGGCCATGACTTACAGATATGCAGGCTTGATCTGCAAAGGCATAGTTGGCAGTAAGGAGAACGAGCTAAAACCTTATGACTGTTACCCACAACTCCAGCTGAGGGAGAAGGCGCATTTTAGGCGAGCCCACGACGCGTTCCTGATGTACATCACCAGGATACTCCAGGGAGGAACACATTAGCGGCTAACATAGGAGGCCAAAATCCTAATCAGTAAATATGGGTCTTGGTTCATCCAATATCCAAGATTTACCTATATCAGAATCCAGGGATTCACCAGAAGCCCGTACCGTCTGCCCATCTTCCCCACGAACAAGATGGTCCTACTCGAAGTGTTGAGACAGTTAGAAGAATTCCAAGGCCTTCAAAGAGCAAAGCAAAAGGCGGCAGTTACTTTTCCCTTCTTTATAGGGAACATGTTGGAGTCGTGTCCGTCATCACAGGCAGCTGACAGTGCCAGAATCGAGATACAGCATTACCCTTTCTCTCCATATCCGGCCAGAAATCACTACGACCCCCATCACCACATCAAAATGGTGGATGGAAGGAGGTACAAGCATAGGGTCGAACTGGAGGACTATTGGGCAAATGCTGTAGATGAATTTGAGGTCAGACGGAGGATGTGGTCCAGATTACCTCTCAGCTTAATCAGGGCAACAGAATTTTGTCAATGCGCCGCATCGCTTGAAGAGGACGAATCGACGAACTGGCCGATGAGAGAATTCAGCTTTGCCCGCTGTCCAGTGGTCAGAAGCAGAGCATGCTGACTTGAACGTCTTGATGAGGCCTGTCATCAAGTTTACTCAGTGGTGGGTGGATCAACGAGTTCAAGAATTAAGGCGCCAGAAGATAACCCGGACCTATGATATGCTAAGCGAGGCGGAGTCTTATTCTTCCAATGCGGGAGCATCACAGGACCTCCCAGTGATAGAGGCCACCACATCTAGGAAAAGAAAAGAAATAGCTGCAGGCAAAGAGCCGGTCCAGAAACAGGCAAAGATGAAACCTTCTCAATCGGCCGCCTCCAGAAATATTGAGGAGATACTGGCTACCGCCGATGCTTCACTGGCAGATATGAGGGATCCTTCTCCGATTCCTGAAAACCACGCGGAGCTTCAGCCAGATGAGGATGCGCCACCTTCTCCCACGGACACCGAAATATTGGAGTCGGATGACGACAATGTGGGCACCCAAGATGAGGATTTTCAGGAAGGGATGATTTCAGCCCTTAGGGGAATTGTAGACGTTCCTGATAGAGAAAGCGTGCCGGAAGAAAACGGTGTTGAGCAGCTTACGATACCGGATTGGCTGAAGGAGAGGCTAAAGGTACAAGTGCCGGCAGATGAACCAGAAGAGGATGATACGGCAGACTTTTTGGCCAGATTGTCTCAAACCGTGCCCAAAAAGTCGGCAAAGAAATTCTCCAACATACATAGAGACGAGGCCGGCAACAGGACAGTGCAAATCGCCGTGCCTACAGTGGACAAGCCACGGGAGGATATGGCTCCACAGGATTACGCCATCACGACCATTGACTTGGGTCCAACCACTAAGGGCCAAGAAATGGAAGATTTGGACAATTCTGTGTCCGCCATCAAATCAAGGTTGGCGAAGGAGGTAGCCAGAAGGAAGGAGTGCCAATTAGAGGTTGAGCGCTTAAGGGAATATATTCAGCACTTGATCAAGCCACTTGATCA
>VCHN02004704.1:0-11305 GCA_007115665.2 Sequoiadendron giganteum
TTGTAATCCACAGCAGACAGTGCCTGATTGGCTTTCCGATAGAATGAGGAGAGAACCCGAGGATGATACGGATCCGGCCATTGAGATGGAGGAGTTCCTCTGGAGGATCAGTGCGCCACCAGAGAAGAAAAGGGCCCGAAAGTTTTCAAAGATCTCAACTGACGAGTCAGGCTCTCGCACGCTTCAGGTGGCTATTCCGAGGGAAGATTGTGATCGAACCGAGGAGAGGCCTAAAAATTACGTGATCACCACAGTAGACTTGGGTCGTCCTAAGGGAGCCCAAGTTATCGAGGAGTTCGATAACTCCTATCAGGCATTGAAGGATCAGTTGCTCCGCACAGAGGGGAAGTATAAGAAATTGAAGAAGGAGCACAAAACCTTGATAGGATACATGCAAAATCTAGCACGTCCGGGTGAACCAGCAAACCCAGCAGTGGAACGTCCATCAGAGCTTCCGAAGGAGTCAGTTGTTGCCTTAGAGGATTTGAAGAAAATGGAAACGGAGGCAGACAAGTGGGTTAGCCGTGTTCATACTGAGACAGGGAAATTCATGGAGGACCTCGCCGATGCTTATCAGCAGGCCTCAAGTATTTTGGCACGGATGGATATAGTAGATCAGGCCTGGGGTGATACTCGCATCTATCAAACGAAGACTGTACTTCGTTTGGGGGCTCTGATGCATATACCTCTAGAAACCTTGGTGGATGGAGGTGTAATTCAGAGAGGTGATAGGTATGATTTCACCAGTTGGTACTCCTCGGTGGTCACAGGCCGTGGATTTCACGACGCAGCAAGGGCAGATTCAGCTAAAGTGAGGAAAGCAATGGGCAACATCTTGGGGGGAGTCCTCAATACATTAGAAGCCATATTTGCTAGAAAGTTGGTCCCATAGGAGATAACTGCTGATGGCTTGAAAAGTAGACTGCCTCCTGTTGTGACCTTTTTCACACATCACCCCATCAAGATGGGGCCCCCTAAATTTTGCTCCATTCTGGTCTTTTGGCTTTGGTTCGCTCTCTCTCTGGTCTCTGGTCCTTCCGGGGATGTCCCGTCGTTTGAACCAGGCTAAAGTATTGGTTAAGTCAGAAAGTCAGAACTTACTATAAATAGCAGGTGGCTATAAATAGCGGGTCAGGGCAGAGGACTGGCAAAACGGGTTCACCAGGTGAAGAAGATGATATAATGAAATTTTCAGAAAAAACGGAGCCTTAGAGGTTGAAAATCAAGGGACTTGCTAAAAATAGCACAACTTGCTAAAAATAGAATGCGTAAACAAAGGCAGGCAGAGGCACGGAAAATATTCTAAGTGTGGGAAAATGAAAGTATCCCCTTCAAAATGCGCCCACCTCACAAATTGATAGCTTGAAAATTGTCTAAGGCAGAATTCAAAGTTGAGCATAGTAAATGCGCCCACCTTGGAAGTGCCTTCAAATTATTCTAAGGCATTGGAAATCAAAGCATGGCACTTGAAATGCGCCCATGGTGAAAATAAAAGCAAGCCCTCTAAAATGCGCCAAGAGAAGGAGTGGTTAAGTAAAATATTTCTAAGGCATGAAACAAAAGTAGCCACCCCTATTTGCGCCCTCAACTTGGAGCCCACCATGTAATTTGCGCCCAAGGGAAGATGATGCTTAGTAAAAACGCCTAAGGCACACAAATGAAAGTAGCCACTCCTATTTGCGCCCTTAAGAGAAAGTGAAAGCTCACCCTCTCATTTGCGCCCCTAGATGAAAGTTGTCTACCCAATATGCGCCCAAGGAATAGGCTAAAAATGCCTAAGGTAAAAATGGAAGCTTGGCCTAGCAAATGCGCCCATGATGAACAGGAGATGGGAGAATTCTCTAAGGCATTAAAAGCAAAAGTTGAGAGTATCAAATGCGCCCAAGGTGTAAAGTGAGCTTGAGAAAACGTCTAAGGCATGAGAAACGAAAGCACCACCTCTCATTTGCGCCCAAGGAGGAATGGAAGTCTAGAAATTTTCTAAGGTACAAAATGAAAATGGGTTATGTTAAATGCGCCCTCAAGGAAGAGAATGTTAATAAAATTTCTAAGGCATGGAGATTTTAATTAAATAAAATAAAATGCCAAGGGGAAATATACGCCTAAGGGGGGTGAAGATTTAAATTTTCTATCAGGTGTGTGAAGTGAAGAATGTCTAAGGCGTGGGAATTAAAAATTGAATGAGATCAAATACACCTGAGGGAGAAAAAGATTTTAATAAAATTCCTAAGTCATGGAAAATAAAACGCCAGAAGTATGAAGATGTTCGAAATTTTCCTAAGTGAAACAAGTATTTCACTAGATAGAAATACACCCTTGGCATGAAGAGTTTGAGAGACAATATGAGAATTTTTCAGACATTTAAACGGGGTTGACAACTCAATGAATATTTTCCATGGGTCAAGTGAAAATCAAATGAACCCGTTTAAAATGCACCCATGAGTTAACAGAGTTTGAAAATTAATTTCCTAAGGGAAATTTTAATATTTTCAGAGGAAATTCGTTTTGCTTAGATTATTTTCCTAATGGAAGTTAAATCTCAGAGGGTGAATTATTTCGAGCAGGCGAATAATTTTTAATCACCCGGAGTTGAACATTTTAATGAGAGAATTTAAAATGTCTAAGGCAAATTTTACGAAATCGAGGATTTAAATGACAGACATTTTAAAAGTTGGAAATAAATTTACAACTCCCACGAAATTTTTCGAGTTGAATTTATTTAAACACTGCGAGATTTTAAAATGGAATTTTAAATCAAGTCAAGTGATTGTTTTTCTCGCGAGTTGTTTAAATCGCCAAGAGTTAACTGGCAGACTAAGAGGAAAATTCGAAATTTGAAGAGGAAGGAATCATTATTAATGGCAACTGCCATAATGACCGGCTGACGACTAGCCCACTACTGCGCTTGAATTAGAAGATTCCGAACGAAGAGAGTGGAAAATTGATGAAGGTGCTAAAAATAGCCCCAGCACTACTTAGCAGGATTCTCCGAGAAGAGTTATTTAAAAAATCTCTTCTCTCATTTCTCCTCACATTGTTTCGAAGTTGAAGTTGCTGAAGAAGTTCTTGAGAGATTGAAATATTTTCGAAGTGGTAGAGGAGAGAAATTCTTTGAGAGTTTATTTTATTTCGGAGTGTTGAGTTGCTGAAAGTGCGAAGTGCTGGAGAAATTTTCATTTGCCGAGACTCTTTCTTTCGAAAACCTGAAAGTGTGTTGCTGCAATTTCGAAGTTGAAGGTTGAAGTTGTTTTCCGGAGTTGCTGGAAGATTTATTTGTTGAAGTTGCTGCAGAGTGTTGAGTTGCAGAAATTTATATGGTGCTGGGGATTTATTTCGAAATTGCTGAGTATTGAAGTTGCACGAAAGTTGAAGCTTGCTGCAGATTTTGCTTATTCAAGCTGCTAGAAGTTGAAAGTTGCTGAGGTTGACGAAGTCAAGACAAAGGATTTAATTCGCTTTGTGCTGAGAAAGTATCCACATTGCTGAAAGTTGGTAGTTGGCTGCAATTTTCTTCGCCAGTCGGAAGTGCAGTCGTTGAAAGCTTCTTTATAAGCATGAACTTTTTTATACAATGGCCGGAGCAAAGGATGTTGCAGGAACAAGCAGAGCCGCAGGCAGAGCTGCAAACACTGAAGCAGGCAAGGCTAGCTCATCCCGGCAGGCAATGATTAAAAGGCTCGCTAAGCCATTTCTCCCAAAGTCAGCAATAGTTTCAAAGTTGGCGGGATTAAATGACACCAACCTTGGTTCATTTAATCTAAATGCACTCAAATCGAGGATGTTCGGGCTAGGGGGCCATCAACCATCAGTCACGGCACATAATATAATGAAGAGTGGAATCTACGCAGCTGCTAGTTTTCCGCCAGCAATTCAGTGTCCGGAGCTAATTATGGAGTGCGCCAATCACTACAAGCCAGAACGTAGGACGATTGTCTCTCCGGATGGTAAACTGCTCGCCAACTTCACACCGGATGCCATCGGAGAGGCATTTGGGATTCCAACTGCTGAAGAGATGTTATACAGGACAAACAAAAGGGCAGATAAGATGTACTCTTCCTCTTTCGAAAGAGTCACTGCAGTCATCAACAGAGTTTGGATGCAGAAGCCGAGGCCACCCCGCACTAAGCTCCCAAAGCAGATAATTGCCGAGGACGTGAAACAAGAATACTGTGATTTGATAATGATGTTGAGCCGGGTGAATGGGAGTGCACAGGCTTACATTTTCGAGCCTTGGATGTTCTACTTCATCGAGATCATCTTGGAGGGAAAGGAGTGTGTCGATTGGGCTAGGATGATTAGCAACCACATCGATGAGCAATTCAGGAGTTTGAAGGTGACAAAGACTTTCTACATGAGCTCATATGTAATTTACATGTTGGCCAGAATGACTAAGTACAGAGGGATTTCGTACAAGGAGCCAATCGGCTGTGCCCCTGGTCAATTCAAAATCCATGAAGCCTGCACACAGCTACATTTAGCTAACATTGCCAACTATAAACGGGCAAATGATGCATTCACAATGCACATTGCGAGGACACTTCAGCAAAGGACGCAGCAGAGAATATCTAAAGAAGCACAGACATTGATTGAGGAATATGGGTATTGGCTCATCCAATTCCCGAAATTCACATATATTAGGCTGCAGGGGTTCACTTCGTATCCGTATCGGTTACCACGATACCCCACTGATCACATAGTAATGCTTGAGGTATCTAGGCAATTGATTGCCTACGATAAGATTCAGAAAAGGAAAAAGAAGGGTGGACTTGATTTCCCTATCACCATGGGAAATTCCATTGAGGTGTGTCCCTCTTTGCAGGCAGCCCGAGAGGCAGAGGACGAGCTGCAATCTTATCATTTGTCATATCACACAGGCAGGCAGGATTTCGATCCTTACAGGAACATCCGGATGATACAGAACGTTGAATACCGGCACAGAGCTCATCTGGAGGACTTTTGGGCAAATGCAGTGGATGAGGCTGAGATAAGAAGAAGGATGTTTTCCAGACTTCCTCTCAAGTTGATTAGAGAATGTGAGATTATTCCAGTTCCCGACCAGGTGGAGGAGGATGTCAATGTCATGCAACCCGACTATGGTTCAGTTAGGGATACTCCTGTCCCACCACCTGATTGGTCCGAACCAGAGATCATGGACTTGGACACGCTTTCTATCCCGGTGATGACTTTTACCAGGACTTGGGTCGACAGACATGTATGCAGACTCAAGAACAAGTCGATCGCCCTTACTTATAGCTTGATGGGTGACCCAAGGCCGTTATCGGTAAAAAAACAAATTGCTCAGACATCGAGGGCACAAGTGGAAGTGCCAACCCAACCGATACCGTTGAGGATAGAACAAGCATCACCCGTGCACTCACAAACTCAGTCTTCGAGTTTGAGAGTGGTTTCATTATTTGCCGATCAGAGGGCAGGATTAGAGGAAGAGCGGGGACTTGAGGAGGTAGATCAGCCCAACGCCCGGGAATCAGCTAGTGTCAGTCTATCCAGGGGCGGCCAACAGGAGGAGGAAGAGGAAACAATGGCCGACACCCATTTTCAGCAGATGTTGGACACGGCTTTGGAAGAGGAAGAAAACACAGAACAGGGGACCCAAGGGTCGGGAGATACCCAACTTTTAGAGGAGGATGAGCCTGAGCAGACCAGTGCAAGAAGGGAGGAAGTGCACGAAATGGAGGCAACAGAAGAGCAGCCCCTTGTCGTTTGTAATCCACAGCGGACAGTGCCTGATTGGCTTTCCGACAGAATGACGAAAGAACCCGAGGATGATACAGATCCGGCCATTGAGATGGAGGAGTTCGTCAGGAGGATCAGTGCGCCACCAAAGAAGAAAAGGGCTCGAAAGTTTTCAAAGATCTCGACTGACGAGTCAGGCTCTCGCACACTTCAGGTGGCTATTTCGAGGGAAGATTGTGATCGAACCGAGGAGAGGCCTGAAAATTATGTGATCACCACAGTAGAGTTGGGTTGTCCTACGGGAGCCCAAGTTATCGAGGAATTCGATAACTCCTATCAGGCATTGAAGGATCGGTTGCTTCGCACGGAGGGGAAGGATAAGAAATTGAAGAAGGAGCACAAAACCTTGATAGGATACATGCAAAATCTAGCACGTCCAGGTGAACCAGCAAACCCAGCAGTGGAACGTCCATCAGAGCTTCCGAAGGAGTTATTTGTTGCCTTAGAGGATTTGAAGAAAATGGAAACGGAGGCAGACAAGTGGGTTAGCCGTGTTCATACTAAGACAGGGAAATTCATGGAGGACCTCGCCGAGGCTTATCGACAGGCCTCAAGTATTTTCGCCGGATGGTACTCTTCAGTAGTCACAGGCCGGGGATTCTACAATGCATCACAGACAGATTTTGTCAGGGTCAGAAAGGCCATGACAAACATCTTAGATGGAATTCTCAATACATTAGAGGCAATCTTTGCCAAGAGGTTGACTTCTAAAGAGGTAACTACAGATGGATTGAAAAGCAGATTGGCGCCATTCTTCTCTGAGGTGAAAACCTTCACACAAGATGATTTCGAGAACACTGCCCGTTCTCCAGTATCATACAGAACACCCAGGACGCCCTTGTTGCCTGGAAGAAATCATGTGACCGGCATGGGCAAACACTTATAGTTTTGGAATTCTAGTTAGATCACATTCCTCCCATTTCGGATTAGGAAGTTGAGGTAGTATTGGCTAGGTTCATCAGATTTGCAACCAGCGAGAAGGAGAAAGGAAACGCCCTTCTGGACGATGACCTTCTGGAGGGAGACGACGTGCATTGATGGCGGTTAGTGGTTCATTGATGAGGAGTGGAGGGCGCATTCATTGCCCCACTCCTCTCTGTGGCGGTTTTTAGGGCAGAAACCCTAATCAAGGCATAGGTGGCTCGATCTGAGCCCCCCATTGTAATTTGATCTGAACCGTCCACTGAATTGGACTTATTATAAAAGGGGCATCCCCCCTCATTTGTAAGATATTAGATAGACATTAGATCAAGAGTTGAATCAGAGCTAGAGAGTAGAAGGCATATAGCATTTAGCTTAGAAGTTAGCTTTAGATTGAGGAGGGAAGAAAACTTTCCTTTGAAAGTTTTGTAAAAGGTTGTTGTGAACACTTTTCATAATACAAAGAGTTTCATTGCTTGGTGATTTCTTCTTTGTTATGAGTAGCTAGCAAGGCCATTTCGTCTTTCCAATTCAAGGTAGATAGAGTAAAGTAGATTTCTATTTCATGCAGGTAGTTGTTAATTGTGGAGTGTGGCGTTGTGATTTGAGCATATCTTCTTTCATCCATACCACTAGCGGGCTTACTGATGGTAAGTTCACCTTGCGTGGTCAACTAGAGTATCAGCACTTAACTTCGATTATGGTTCATATGTTTGTATGCGTCGTATTGACGGTATGAACATGTGGCGTCATAGTTTGAACACTTTTCTCATCCTTTGAAGATTGGACCAACTTTGTCGGAGTTGTTCGAAAGGAGACAAAGCAAAGTTTGGTTTGAAGATTGTTTAAGTCGATCCTCGTCCTCCACCCTTTAGAAGTAGATTTGTAGAATCCCTATCCCTATCCCCTTTAAATTCTGCATTTTCCGAGTCAGTCTAAATACCAGAACATATTGCCAAATCATTCATGTCCTAATTGCTTCAAAGAGTTGAACAACTACGTAAGTCCCCTTGAAATAACCAGCAAAACACATCAACCAACCGAGTCTATTCGCGATAAAAAGAACCTTGGAGTCGAACACATGAACTTTCAAGCAATCTTAGCATGTGGGACACTTTGATCAAGAGAGAATAGAGTGACCGTTGGGCAACTTTATTCTGTGCTGGCGCTGTCATATAAAGCACGTCAACACCTCCGTTCTTCTCAGCTGCGAGGTCACTTGTCCTGGATGACTTTGAGAATGTCTCCACGTTCTCTAGTATAATTCAGCATACCCAGGACGCCTTAGTGACATGGAGGAAATCTTACACCAGATACGGACAGACGGTAGCAGTCTTGGAGTTCCAGCTCAACCATATTCCACCGATCTCTGCACAGGAGGTTGAAGCAGTATTGGCCCGGTTGATCGAGTTTGCTATCCGGGAGAAGGCCAGTGGGAACGCGCTGCTTGATGAGGATCTTCTTGATGATGGTAGTGGGCATTAATTGCTCATTATGATTCCTGCAGGGGAGTGGAGAATATTCTGTGCATTCATTGCCCACTCCTCTCTGTGGCGGTTTTTAGGGTAGAAACCCTAATCAGGGCATAGGTGGCTCGATCTGAGCCCTTCATTGTAATTTGATCTAAACCGTCCACTGAATTGGACTTATTATAAAAGGGGCATCCCCCCTCATTTGTAAAATATTAGATAGAGATTAGAATTGGAATTGGATCAAAGCTAGAGAGTAGAAGGCATATAGCATTTAGCTTAGAAGTTAGCTTTAGATTGAGGAGGGAAGAAAACTTTCCTTTGAAAGTTTTGTAAAAGGTTGTTGTGAACACTTTTCATAATACAAAGAGTTTCATTGCTTAGTGATTTCTTCTTTGTTATGAGTAGCTAGCAAGGCCATTTCGTCTTTCCAATTCAAGGTAGATAGAGTAAAATAGATTTTATTTCATGCAAGTAGTTGTTAATTGTGGAGTGTGGCGTTGTGATTTGAGCATATCTTCTTTCATCCATACCACTAGCGGGCTTACTGATGGTAAGTTCGCCTTGCGTGGTCAACTGGAGTATCAGCACTTAACTTCGATTGTGGTTCATATGTTTGTATGCGTCGTATTGACGGTATGAACATGTTGCGTCATAGTTTGAACACTTTTCTCATCCTTTGAAGATTGCACCAACTGTGTCAGAGTTGTTTGAAAGGAGACAAAGCAAAGTTTGGTTTGAAGATTGTTTAAGTCGATCCTCGTCCTCCAGCCTTTAGAAGTAGATTTGTAGAATCCCTCTCCCTATCCCCTTTGAATTATGCATTTTCCGAGTCAGTCTAGATACCAGAACAATATTGCCAAATCATTCATGTCCTAATTGCTTCACAAAATCGAACAACTACGTAAGTCCCCTTGAAATAACCAGCAAAACACATGAACCAACTGAGTCTATTCGCAATAAAAGGAACCTTGGAGTCGAACACATGAACTTTCAAGCAATCTTAGCATGTGGGACACTTTGATCAAGAGAGAATAGAGTGACCGTTGGGCAACTTTATTCTGTGCTGGCGTTGTCATAAAAAGCACGTCAACAGGATGTATTTTGGAGAGATAAGTCATTTCATTCAATAATGTTATATTTTAAAGTTATATTATCCCTTGGCCTAGTCTCATAACTTAATGATGTGTTAAAAGGTGGTCTTTAAGGGGTGGCGCCTCATTGAGGGTATTTTATATTTATCAAAGTCAAAAATTAAAGCCATAAGTTGGACGCCTTTTTGAAGAGATGAAATTTATTTAAAAATCAAAAATTGCCTTGAAGGAAATGTGACGCCACTTCTTGGAGTGAAAAGTTAGGGTTTCTAGAAGCTTTGGGGAAGGCTTCTCAAAAGTTATAAATGGGCGCCTGAGTTCTTCATTTGGGGATCCGTCATCTTGAGTATTGTTATGCTACCAAAATGGTTGTTGGACTGCTTTGACGAATGAATGCCTCCTAGCCTTGGCTCGACTTCATGCTTGAGAGATAGGATCTAGTGGAGATTTAGTTGTTTTTGAGAGTTTTGTAGTGAGGTTTGCATTGTAGCTCAAGTTTTGCATTGTAGTTCAGTTTATTGCATTTTATGTCATTTTCTGGAGTTGCTGATAACAGCGCTGAATCTGTAGTTTCATTCATAAATCAGAAAATCAAAAGATATTCGTTTTGGGCATTGCATACTTCGTTTTGTCTATGTTGGGCGCCCCTCTGTGTCAATTTTCAGATTTTATTATGTAGAATTGGGTTTTATTTTGCAGAAGTCGCCCCTCTTGAGGCTTTTCTTCCTTGTCATGCCTGGCAAATGTTTAGATAATTCATTGAGTGGGTTTTGCTGCTGTTTCTCTGTCATAAATTGATCGCCATCTTCTTAGGAGTCCATTGCACTTGGTCTCATGTCATCCGGGGTAGTTATGAGAGAGTTATGAGCATTTTTGTGAGTTTATGAGTTGCTGGTCTGTAGTTTCAGCTTGCTGGTTTGTCATATCAGTTTTCAATAGTTGGAGTTTTGGGGCTTGTTTTTCATGGTTGAGAGTCTCTTGGAGTTAGAGAAACAATTGATATCATTTGCAGCATTTTGAGAATTCTAACACAGTGTTACTTGTAGGATTATTCTCATTGTAAAGTTGTTCAGTAGTACTGTTCAACTATTTTAATTATCTTGCCTATTTCATTGTATTCCCACGTTTGTGGAAGAGGCTGGCCTACCGCCTATTTACATTTAATTGCATTGTAGTTTAAAGTACCTCCGCCATATGGTAGCTCCATCCCTTCCCTGGGATTGAAAGCACATGCTTGGCGTTGAGTTTACTTTCAGCAATTGTAGTTGGTAGGGATCCTCTGACCACATGCTCGTCGTTCTCTGATGCATTCTTGGTTAGAGTTCTTTGTATCAGCATTGCATTAAGACCCTCTGACCATATGCTCGTCGTCATCCGGCTCATTCTTGGTTAGAGTTCCTTTATCAGCATTGCATTGAGATCCTCTGACCATATGTTCACACCTTGCCCAACTCGAGATCCTGGTGTACATTCTTGGTTAGAGTTGAATTCCGCATCGTTTGGTTTACATACTAACCCTAACGATTGTGTATTGCTTTGCTCGTTGTAATTGAAAAATTGAAAAAATTGGTTCGGTATCTTTCAAGAAGGCTTGTCAATAAATTCTTCAAACAAATTAGTATCTCTATCTTGACCTTTCAAGTTCTCATACTCTTCTTGTGTGTAATTCTGAAAGGCACCCAAACCATTTTCTGATTTTAAAACTTCAACATAAGAATTCACGTTCTTATTCGAATTTTCTGCAACTTCTCCTCCAATGACCTCAATTAATCTTGCAATGCAAACTGAATTTTGCATTTGATCAGGATCAAAGGGGAATTTATCCCACTCTGGTTCTTTATCATACCTTGGTGACATCACGCCCGGATCCCAATTGTGAAAAGTTTGATTGTAATGATCAACAGGAAAGAAATCATCATGCTCCTCTTGGATTGTTGACTCTTTGAATGAATCACTTCCCATTCCTCCTAAATTGAAATCTTCATCTATAGCTTCCTCCACGGGCGTAGTTTGATAATCAAACCCAATACCATCCATGTCACTATCATTGTATTGGAAAAAAAATCA
>VCHN02003631.1:0-13717 GCA_007115665.2 Sequoiadendron giganteum
TGAAGAGCTAGTAAAGAAATAGCAAGCTGAGGAAGAAAGGGAAAAGGCAGAGAAACTCATAGCCTTGGAAATGGAAAGGATAGAAAAGGAAGAAACTGAAAGGAAGCAAAAAGAAGAAGAGGCCGAAGCTGCAAGACTTAAAGCTTTAGGGGCAGAACAGTTGGAAAGAGAAGCCTTAGAGAAAGAAAAGGTAGAGAAGGATCAGATGGAAGAGGAGAGATTGAGAAAAGAAGAAGAAGACAGGAAAATACAGGAATAAAGAGATAGAGAAGAGGCTGAGAAGTTGGTGCAAATGCATGTGCTGCAGGAGCAACAAGAAAAGGCAAAGATTGATTCTCAACCTGAGGTAGATATTCAGCCATCCTCTACAGTTTCTGCTTCCTCTTCCATGATGATGACTCCTAGTGCTCCTACATGGTTGAAATTAGATTTGCAGAAGAGAGCTAGAACACCTCCTCAACCTCTTAATTGGGAGGACATGATAAAGGAGATTGAACAGGAAAGGCCTAAGAAGAGGGCTAAAGTTTTGCATTCTACCAGACTCACAGATAAAGGGGAGATAGTTGCTGAATGTGCCATGCCTATGATTGAAAAGGAGGTAGGGGATATGCAGCTCACAAACTATTAATTGAGTATGGTTAACTTGGGAAGACCCACTAGAAATAAACAAATGAATCTAATTGATGTGGTGGCTTCAACGACAAAATCAAGGATGATTAAGGACAAACAAAAGAAAGATGAGCTTAAGGCTCAATTGGATCAGTTACATTCATTCTTGAAGAGTGTCTCCTCTCCAAGGTCACAACAGGTTGCAACAATTGAGACTCCTGTTTTGCTAAGCAAAAAGGAGGTTGATGATTTGGTGCAGGTTAGAGGTAAGGCAGAGATGGTTGACAAATGGATAGACAAAGTGAACTGGGAGGTAGGTGAGGTTTTGGAAAAGGGGTTTGAAACCTATAAGGAGGCGGAAGGAGTAATAAAAGAGATGCATCAATATATTGAGGCCTCTGAGAAGTTAAAAGAAGAGTACAAAGAGTATAGTGAAAAGTTAGAGAAGATAAATACATTGCCTCTAACTACTCTTCTAGAAGAATCTATACTCGAAGATGATAATAAAGATTTTGTAGAAAAGACTTCTCATATCCTTAAGTTTAGGACTGGCTTTTTGAGCAAGCATAAGGATGAAATTCAGGAAGCAGTTAATAATTTAACTGAGTAGTTGGAAGAGTTGGAAGCGGTTATGGCTATAATAGTAGATGTGAATGTAATGACTAAAGATGGCATGCCATTGAGTCAGGTTAGAGAGAAATGGAATGAAAGATTCCAAGGACTCATGCAGGAGAAAGATGATGGAGAAGACTTAGTGATAGATCGACTTGTAGAAGTCAAGGAAGAAATAAAGGCTGCAGGGAGAGAGTTGGTCAAGGTAAAAAGCATGAAAGAATTTGCTGCAGTTGAGTTGGATCGCATCAAATTTGAAGATGATTGGATTGATGGGCCAGATATGGATATGCTACAACAAGTCTTCACCAGTTATGATGAGTTCATAGTGGATCCAGCTTCACATGCATAAAATCTTGCATGCATGATATTCTTCTTCCATGCATGATGCATGATGATCCTCTTCCTTGCATGTTGCATGCATGCAACACTGATAGTCTTAAGGATGCATGATCTTCTTTTCTTTTATTTCTATCTTCTATTGTTAGATCAAATTGAATGTATAATGTAAGAACTCAAGATCAAAGTTGATCTGAGTTTCCAAGAAAGTTGATTGTTCCTAAAAGGGTGGAAAGCCTAAGATAGAAGTAAAGTTCAAACTTCTTTTTGTATTCTATAAATACCAGATGGGTGTTACATTGTAAGGGTTGGGTAATTGAGAATTGGATTGGCTTACCTAGTGCTAGGAGATAGAATTTTTATAGAACGTTTTTGCAGAGATACATTGTACCAGATCTTGTTTACAGTTAATAGAATTGCAGGTTTATGAAATATGGAGTTTGCATTGAATTGTGTTGTTTGATAAGGTTAATGAGTTATAATCCACTTGAATGCCAGTGATTGTGCTGAAGCATGATAGTTTCTTATATGATGAAAGTCATTAGAAGAAACCAGGTTTAAAGATTATCTTGTTAAATTGTCATTGAATTAAGGTTATTAAAGTCTGTTGATCTATAGATTTAATGATGAATGAATGTGTGTGGTTTTGAGATTTTGGAAATATTTGTGATAAGCAAATAGAGGAATTGAATAAGCACCTAAGATGTATATGATGGTACAGTTATACTGTGGGTTGTGTCATGTTATGGTTTTTGTGATCGGTTAAGAAAACATTCATTGTTAAAAGTATATGTCTGGATAGTAGATAAATTTAATTCATACTTACTGATTTACCCCTCGGATCTATCTTTTTCTTTTATTTTAAACCCCTTGATTTACAAAAACTATTTTGACAAAGAGAGTCATAGCTTGAATCCTTTGTTACCAGTCCAGGCCCCTTGAATATTATAGTTGCATGAACCAATTGAGTGACATCAGACAGTTGAGAACCAACTACCAGGACCTTGGGAGTTAGGCCACTACATGTAGTCTTTTTTTTTTCAGGAGAAATAGAGTAGAAATATTCTGTTTTAATGTTGTTTGTGTCATTTTAACCATCAACAAAAATTGGCGCTAGAAGGAGGGCCTGAAAGGACAAGCTGGCTCGCGAAAGATCTTTTTCACCTAAGGGATATGAGAGGGTTCTTAGATCCTCTACTAATCATGAACTATTTGAAGAACTTCAAACCCCGGTTAGATCAAGACCTCATGCTCATAGGGTAGAAATACCTACATTACCACCACCGCTTACTCCACCAGGATTTCCACCAATTCCATCCACACCACCACCAAGTAGGCCTTTGTCACCACCAATTCGGCCTTTATCACCACCACCTGCCCAACCAACCCCACCAATGGCTTATTTTGTGGGTAATCCCTCCCCGTTAGGGACTATTCTAGGTGGATTCCATGATTTACCAAAGAACCCAGAGAAGTTCTGTCCAAAATACATGCATGGAGAATCAAGAAGTGCAGAGGAACATATACAAGCATTCAAAGATGCTTGCACATGACCTCAAGTTGCTCATCAATATGTGGTATGTAGACTATTTCCTTACTGTTTAGGAGATATGGCATATAATTGGTATCTAAATCTGCCCCAAGGATCCATTCTAGGTTGGAATGATTTAGAGAATGCTTTTATTAATCAGTTCAGGGTTTATGTAGACCCTGCAATACTATATCACCAATTTGCCACTATTAGAAAGGAGCATCATGAATCGTTTCCCTTGTTTAACACTAGGTTCCATAGAATGTATCGTAGGCTACAAGAGCCTTACCTAGTGTCGGAAGCCATGGCCATACAGGCATATCTGAGAGCTGTTGATCCTTTGATTGGTCTGTTCTTACAAAGAACTTATCAACCTGATGAGATTGAGTCACTATCTAAGATTTATCATTTGGCTATCAAATTGCAACAGTAGACAAATCTACAACCTGGAGGGTTGGGAGTATCTTTTTCTCCAATGAATTATTAGATGCCTAATCCACCGTTATACAACACTGTCCCAGGGACGTCTTATTCCCATTATAGACCTGTATCTGAGTTGCAAGCTCCACCAACTATTCCCTTCTTTGGAAATAGCATGCATGATTCCCTACATCAGTCCCCACAACAACAACCTCAACATCAACCTCAAAATCAACTGTAACAAGGGGGAGGACCAACCCATGTCCATTCCCCAACCATAGTTCAAAATGTGTAGAATGATCAAACTGTTCAACTTACAAGTGAAGTAGAGACTCTCAAAAAGACTCTCTCTCAGATGTCAAATGACATGGCACAGCTTAGGCAAAATCCTCCCAATAATCAAAACCAGAATTACAACAATTAGGGAGGTTATAACTATCAGGGCAATTACTCTAATCAGAACCAAAATCAGAACACCAATAGGAACTTCTAGAATCAAAACTCTTCAAACCAGAATTATCAAAATCAAAATAGAGGATACAATCAGAGGTTCAATAACAACAACAACAATAATAGGCAATGGAATACTGGACCTAACAATGGAGGAGTTCCCCATAATTATCAAGTAAGTGAAGAGAGATCAAATACTTCTAATGTTGCTGATTTGAATTTTATGACAAATTGGTGTAGGTTGCATGATACAGCAGCCCATTTTGAGGTCAATTGCCCATAAATGGAGAAGATGGTGAAAATTGCACAAGCTGATGCCCATCCTCAAGCGAGAAATTCCAATCAAGGCAATGGGCCAGTCAGCACTGCCATGACTTATGAAACCATTGAAGAAAAGTATCAATTCCCTATGCAAGGGGATAATGAGCCAGAGGAAGATGTCTATGATGCTCAAGCTTTCCAATCTAAGGGTGGTCACTTTTTGAGGAACTAGAATAAAGGGCCATTAACTACATCTGCACCCCCTAACAACATGGTTCCACCAAATCAGAATGCAGATAACAATCCACCCCCACCAAAGGGACCTTCTGATTCTCAGAATAGAGGTAATCAGTCTTCTTTTCCTAAGTATCAATTTAGGAATGATTCAGAATTTGATTTTGTTGCTAAATTGCAAAGGTAGAAGACATCATTGTCTTTCTTTGATATCATGAAGTCGTGCCCAACTCAAAGGGAGGTGGTATTAAAAGCTTTGGAAGAAATAGATCACTTGAAAGGGAAAGGTAAAGTGACTCCCATAAAGGAGATGAATGTTGCTATGTATAAAGGTAAGACCAGTACCCCACCTTTCTTGTTAAGTTTGAGAATCTTTGGAAAGAATCTACACAATTGCTTATTAGATTTTGGAGCATCAAGGAATGTCATGCCTTTTTCGATTTGTAAAAAGTTAGGATTGAGTCCTATTCCAACCAATAAAAAGGTGATTCAATTGGATAAAACCGAAGTTGATGTTGTAGGTGAATTGAAGAACATGCATGTGCAGGTTAGATTAGACCCAAGGATCCAGACCTATATAGATATTCAAGTTGCTGACATCCCAGAGACATATAGGATGCTTTTAAGTTGAGAGCTAATGAAAAGCATAGGAGGGTATCTGTCCTTGGACTTCTCGCACATGTGGTTACCATGGAAAGGGGTTGCCACTCAGATAAGAATTGAAAGTGAACCTAGGCTCAAACACATGATTACAGAGTATGATACTCCAAATGAAGTAGCATTCTTTAAGACTGAGATGGGTGTTTACAAGCAAGAGGAAGTCCTTACCTTCTCTGTAGTTAGTCCTGAGGATACACTATCCTTAGACCACACTGATTCGATGATTCACATCAACCAGCAAGTTCTAATAAGGAAATTGCAACAAGATAGGCTGGTTTTAGGAACAGAAACCGATTTGAGTAATCTATTGCTTTCTAATTGGTGTAGAATACACTATCATAACCATTTGGAGTTGACATGTCAATCATGCATAGATATTCTAAGGCATGTAGATCTACCCAAGCAAGAATTTCAAGAGGTAACTGAGACTCCCATCAATGAGTTCTCTTTCCAAGCTAGGGATGCAACTATTCTTACATGGGTTAGTCTTTCTCTAGAAGAGGTTTCTTTACCAGTAGAACAGACTCAGGTCTTAGGGTTTTCAAATCAAAAAGAGGAAGTGGAAGTATCTCAGTTTCATTTTAATACCCCTATTTCAGATGCTTTTCCAATGCCAAGAGAGTTAATAAAAGATGAGTTAGATCCTGACTCAACCCAAGAAATCACTCAGGAGGTAGTTGTTGAACAAATTAAGGAACTAGGAAAATCGTTAACTGAGCTTCTTCTCAGCACGAATTCTGATAAACAACGAAAGTCTGAGCCGCCACATGTCACAAGTGACAAAATCCCTGTAGTTTCTAAAAAGAAAGAGCTCCCAGCAAAAGACCAGTTATGGACTCTTAAGTTTGATGGTTCTAAATCTAAAGCAGGAAGTGGAGCAGGAATTGAACTAACTAACCCAAAAGGGAAAACTTATTTTGCTTCTTATAGATTGCAGTTTGGTTGCACTAACAATGTGGCTGAATATGAGGCACTTGCAAGAGGACTTATGTTTGCTCATAAGAAGAAGGTAACTGCTCTTACAGTGATGGGGGACTCTGAGGTAATTGTGAAATAGGTACGTAGCCAATACACTTGCCATACCAAAAGATTGGCTACATATAGAAATAGGGTCTAGAATTTAATAGAAGATTTTGATGCCTTTGGGATTACTCTTATTCCAAGGGAAACAAATCAAATAGCAGATGCTCTTGCCGTTGCAGCAAGTACATTAGAGCTAATGCAAGATTCAAATCTAAAGAGGTTTTCTGTGGAGTTGATTTTAGTCCCTGCAATTCTTGACAATGTTCGACACTTCCAGGTGTTTAATGATGATCAACATATTTTGGTCTTTTTGGAGAGTTCTGATGTATTTCAAGGATAGATAATTGATGATGTTGATAGGGATCAAGGAGATTGGAATCCAGAAAGTGACAATCTAGAAGGGATAATGGATTTAAAGAGCAATAACATCCCAAAAGGGATGATAGCATTGGAAAGGATATTTGATTCAGATCCACGAGCTTATCAGAGAATGCCTACAAAGAGTGAGGGAGGCAAGTATGAATCTGTTAATTCGGCTCACTCAAGGGTAGAAAGGAATGTTCTTATAGGGAAGACTTGTCCTCAGGAAATAAAGGATGAGATAATCAAAGTATTGAAGGAGAATATTGAAGCAATTGCTTAGAGCTACGATGATTTGAAAACTTTTGATACATCTGTCATCACACATACAATTCCTCTTAAGCCAGAAGCCAAGCCGTTTCACCAAAAGCAACGCCTAGTCAATGCATTAATCGAGCCTCTGATCTAGAGAGAAGTACAGAAGCTTTTGGCTACAAGAATAATTTTTCCAATTAGGCACTCTACCTGGGTGGCTAATCTAGTTCTTGTGAGGAAGAAGAATGGGGAAATCAGGTTATGTGTGGATTTCAGAAATTTAAACAAAGCCTCTAAGAAGGACAACTATCCATTACCTTCTCTTGATGAAGTATTGCAGAAAGTTAATGGATCTCAAATGATGTCTTTCTTGGATGGATATTCAAGATACAATCAAGTATTGGTAAGTCATGAGGATAGGATGAAGACTGCTTTCACTACAAAGTGGGGCACATTTGCCTACAGGAGGATGCCATTTGGTCTAATCAATGTTGGTGCTACTTTTCAAAGAGTGATGGATGTAGCATTTAAAGATCTGATAGGAAAGTGTATAATCATCTATGTTGATGATCTGACCATCTTCTCTAAAAGTAGAGAAGATCATGCTGCTGATTTAGAGAAAGTACTGAAGAAATGTATCAGTTATGGTGTTTCTCTCAACCCAAAGAAATGTGTATTTGGAGTTTCTGAAGGGAAGCTCTTGGGTCACATTATATCAGAGGAGGGAATTTCCATAGATCCTAATTGAGTAGAAGCCATTTTGAAGTTAACAAGGCCAGGAAGTAAGAAGGAGATGAGATCTTTCTTTGGAAGGGTTAATTTTGTCAGGAAGTTTATAACAAGGTTTGCAGAAATTGTTAAACCACTTAATGAAATGATGAAGAAGGATGCGAAGATTAAATGGAGTGAAGAGGCTAAATCTGCTTTCATGCAGATTAAACAAGCTATATCTGAGGCACCTATTTTAACAAGCCCGAATTATCTAAAACCCTTTTACATCTATTCTTTTGCTTCTGAACATTCATGTGCAGTAGTCTTGACACAGAGAAGAGAAGAGAGTGAAGAGAGGCCTATTGCTTTTATGAGCTCTCCGTTTAAGAATGCAGAGGTAAGATATTCATCAATAGAAAAATAGGCTTTTGCATTGGTGCAAGCAGTGAAAAAGTTCAGACACTACATAATCCAAAGTCAAGTGATTGCTATAGTCCCAGATCCAGCTGTAAAGTCCCTCCTGATGCAAAGTGAACTAGGAGAAAGAAGAGGGAAATGGATGGCCATTTTACAAGAATTTGACTTGGAGATTCACCCAATGAAGCTTGTAAGAGGTCAAGGTTTATCAAAGGCAATGGCTGAAGTGGACAGAAGTATAACTTGCCAACAATACACTATTCAGTCATTCACAAAAGATCCATGGTATACTGAGTTAGTCTTTTTCCTCCTCAATAACAAGTGTCCAGAAGGGATGAATGCAACTCAAAGAAGAGCACTAAGGATGAAAAGTGCCCATTATATGCTTAAAGGAGGATCAATCTACAGGAAGAATTTCCAAGGAATCTACTTGCGTTGTCTAGATTAGCAAGAAGCTAAACATGTTATAAGTGAATTTCATGGTAGGCATGGGACAGGACATGGATCTGCTGATGCGTTGGCTCATCAGATTTTAAGGTCAGGTTACTATTGGCCTTATGTGTTTAGGGATGCGCATCAACATTGCAGGACTTGTCATGTATGTCAAACTTCTGCATCAAGAGAAAGAAATCATGTGATGCCCCTATAGCCTGTTTATGAGGTAAGGCCATTTTCCCAATGGGCACTTGATTTTGTAGGTGTGATCAATCCAAATTCTTCTGCAGGTCACAAATTCATCTTGACGGTGACGGATTATTACACGCGTTGGACAGAGGCCCTGCCTTGCAAGAATAGCACCACGAAGGTGGTTATTAAGTTTCTGACAGAGAACATCACAACCAGGTTTGGAGTTCCATTTGCTTTGGTATGTGATAACGGCCCTGCTTTTTCTTTCGCTGAATTTATTTCATGGGCTTATGAGCATAATATTGTGTTAAAATATTCTTCCAATTATTACCCTCAGGGGAATGGAGTGGCTGAGTCCACAAATAAGAATTTATTGGAAGTAATAAAAAAGTTGTTAGCAAGTAACCCTAGGGATTGGCATACCCAACTGAGATTTGCCTTATGGGCAGATCGAACCAGAATCAAAGCACCCCTAGGTAATTCACCTTTAAGCTAGTTTATGGCCATGATCCAATCTTCCCCATACATTTACAAATACCTATTTTGAAATTCATGCAGGAGTTTTATAATAGGGATGATAGGATGGAGGTTAGACTGCTTAACTTATTGAACATGGAAGAACAAAGAGATGCTGCTTTGCAGTAATTCTCTAAACATCAGGTTGTTGTCAAGCGTTGGTTTGACAAAAGAGCCAAAGTGAAAGCTTTTAGAATATCAGACCTTGTGCTATTATAGGATAAGGCTAGAGAAAGGAAGAGACACCATCAGAAATTCGATAGACTTTGGTTAGGTCCCTACCCAATAGCTGAAATCTTAGGGGAGAATGCCTTTCATTTGAGTACATTAACAAGAGAGCCTGTTCCATTACCAGTTAATGGTCAGTTTCTCAAACACTATTTTGGTGCATAGAAAGTCTGATGTTTTGAAAAGGAATGTACTATATTGTATCATCTGTAGTTAAGTTTTATTTTGTTTTCTTTCTTAGTTTTTGTTTTGCTTGTTTTGTTTTTTTTGTTTTGTTTTCTTTCGTTGTTTTGTTTGTTTGTTTTGTTTTGTCTTGTTTCGTTGGGGATTCTTATTTTGCTCATCTCAAGTTAGGGGGTTGTTATTCAAAGTATACTATTGGTACTAGGAGAGAAATTGGTTTAGGTATTTTCATTATAATCATTGAAAAGGATTTCATTCTAAAACTTATGTTTTATGATCATTCTAGTTTGGGTTGGAAAAGTTATTAAGGATAGAAGATGTAAATGTGAATATCTCATGAATTGTGATCAAAGATCTGTCACCAAATTAGAAAAACATCTACATCAGTAATTACCTATTTGTTTTAGAATGACTCTATCTTTGTTTCAAGTGAAAAATAAGATTCCAAAACTATCATGAAATCCATTGTAGTACTCAACCCACATTTTAGATTCATTGAATTTGAGTATTGAGAGATGCATAAAAGAGTTTCCATCCAAAAAAAAAGAAGAAAGAGAAAGAAAGAAAGAAAAGCAAGCTCAATATCAAGTGGGTAACCAAGTATCTCTATCGGGGCTATGGACGCCTGTCTGGTAGTAGATCAATGCTTTGAGAGGACTAGAGGTATCTCCGTCAGGGCTATGGACGCCTATCTGGCAGCGGAGCAATACCCAGGATTTCACTGCACGATAGTTAAAGGACTCAACTTATGTAGCTTGAAACTTAGGTATAGTTGTTTACAAGCAGAGAAAGTATCTACAAAGAATGATGCACAATATAAGCACACACTCAGATTCAGAAATAACTCATGAGCACATAACATCTGAGATTCAAACTCAAGATTATCCTACAAATATCTGATCTCATTCAAGGTAAGGTGTTTATAAGGCAAGTAGTTTTTGGGTGACTAAAATTTTCTTTAGGTATTTTGAAAATAGGTAAACCATTTTTCCATTCGAGTCACCATTTGTTATGCCTTGCATAACCACCCCATCTTTTGCCTTGGTCAAAATGGGTCCCCCTTTGTGTTTCTTGTACTTAGTTGTTTTTGAAACAAAATTTGGAGTCTAGTTTTGCCAATACTTTGTTTTTCTTTGGTTTCTCTGTCGGAATCAGAACTGGAGATGAATTAGGTTCTGAAAGTTCTTTTGAGGCTTGTTTTTGGTTCTATCCCGATAGTCTTTTCTTTGCCTTTGTTTTTGGTCTTTAGCAGAAGCGAAGCCGAAGTGGGAATTGGGATGGTTGTTATCAAAATTTACAAAATCAAATTCGATTCCGATCCCGCCTCCGCTACTTTTTAATGTTTGTTTTGTCTCGGTTTTAGTGTTTTGTTTTATTAGGTTGGTCTTTTAATTAAATTTTTGTATTTGTTTTTGTTTTGTTTTTAGTTGTCGGATGCGGGGTCGGAATGGGTGAGGTTTGGAAATTTTATAAGTTTAAGATCCTATTTCCATTTTAGTTCCACCCCCGCCGCTTTTTGTCATTGACTTTTTGACTGAAGTTGCAATGCAGACCAGTGTTCGTTCTCTTATAGTTCCGACTCCGCCTTTTACTGCATTTTAATGCATTAATGGTGGTTGTCGGTGTAAGTAGAAATTCACATATTTTCCTTTATTAAGGGTTAAAGCTGATCATTATTGTTATTATTGCAAGTCTGAGAGCGCGAAGAGCAATAGCATAGTTCGTTTGAGCAAATTTTTCGAGATAGAGAAGGGATATTGTGTACGAATTGATTCAGAAAGTTAGCGTGGCTTTGTTTGCGTTTGAAGTAGGTCTTTTATCTTTGTTGTTCGTTTGTTTATTTGCAGTTGTGTTCATTGTGTTTTGCTTTATATCTGCTCGCGTGTTCAATCATTGTGTTTTAAAGCAATTTTATGATCATCGATGTGATTGAATGAGTAGGTTCTTGTTTTGGCTTGTTTGTTTTTCTTTAATCTTTGTTGTCTTGTTTTATTGTGTCGTTTCTTTCTATTTTTGGGCATTGTCGCTTTCACGTCTTAATCATGATTGCATCATGTCGTTTTCGATTTGCAGTAGATTAGATTAGATTAAAGGTTTTTAATGGCATGAGTTAGATTAAGAATCTACAGTGAGGTAGATTAGAGATTTTACAGTGAGTTAGGGTAGATTAGATTTATTGTTTAATTTAGGGTTTCGTCATTTGGTTGAATGGCAGGGTTTTAAACCCGTGCCCTAGTTTTATTAGGTTTGTTAGATTAGGGTTTCGTTGGTCTCTGTAATTACTTTAAGTGATTTAAAAAATGATATCTTAGAAGTGCCATTGATTCCCCATGGTCATATGAGTATGGTATTTTTAAAAGCTCCTTGTCATGGTATAGCGACCTAGGTTTTAATCATGCAGTTATGTTGAAAATGAATAAATTTGATGATGTCATGATTAGCATAGGCGGAGGCGGGATTGGAATGGATTATGGACATAAGAGTTTTGTTTTACAAAAGTTATCAATTCCATTTTTATCCCGTTTCCGATTCTGAGTTTTAAAAGGTTTCCTTGAAGTATGTGATAACTAGCCGAGGCGGGATTGGAACTGATCTTGAACTTAAGAATTTTGTTTGCGAAGGTTATCAGTTCCGTTTTCATCCCGTGTCCGGCTCCACGTATAGTGGGAAAGTCTTTCTTCAAAGTAACGATGATCAAATCCGAAGCAAAGGCGGAATGGAAATAGAATATGAAAATGAGAATTCGAAGAAAACCAAATCACTTTTTAAATCCGATCCCAGTTCCGATAACCTTCCCGACTTTGACTCTGAGCCCGTTTGTTATTAGGTGAAGTTCTTCTATTGGTTTTTACTCTGAGTCTGCCAGTTTTGTAAAAGAGATTGTTTTGAGCTTCTGTCTGGTTCCGAATCCGATGTATGTGTAATAGGTAGGTTTTAAAAGCATGTTTTATGATGATTTATCTAAAGGTCTAATTAGAGGTTTGCTTGCAGGAGAAAGATGATGGAGGAGACTTGGTGATAGATCGGCTTGTAGAAGTCAAAGAAGAAATAAAAGCTGCAGGGAGAGAATTGATCAAGGTAAAAAGTATGAAAGAGTTTGCTGCAGTTGAGTTGGATCGCATCAAATTTGAAGATGACTAGATTGATGGGCCAGATATGGATATGCTACAACAAGTCTTCACCAGTTATGATGAGTTCATAGCGGATCCAACTTCACATGCATAAAATCTTGCATGCATGATGTTCTTCCTCCTTGCATGTCGCATGATGATCTTCTTCCTTGCATGTTGCATGCATGCAGCACTGACAGTCTTAAGGGTGCATGACTTCTTTTCTTCTATTTCTATCTTCTATTGTTAGATCAAACTGAATGCATAATGTAAGAACTCAAGATCAAAGTTGATCTGAGTTTCCAAGAAAGTTGATTGCTCCTAAAAAGGTGGAAAGCCTAAGATAGAAGTGAAGTTCAAACTTCTTTTGTATATCTATAAATACTAGATGGGTATCACATTGTAAGGGTCGGCTAATTGAGAATTGGATTGGCTTACCTAGTGCTAGGAGATAGAATTTTATAGAGTTTTGCAGAGATACATTGTACCAAATCTTTTTTACAGTTAATAGAATTGCAGGTTTACGAAATATGGAGTTTGCATTGAATTGTGTTGTTTGATAAGGTTAATGAGTTATAATCCACCTAAATTCCAGTGATTGTGCTGAAGCATGATAGTTTCTTATGTGATGAAAGTCATTAGAAGAAACCAAGTTTAAAGATTATCTTGTTAAATTGTCATTGAATTAAAGTTATTGAAGTTTGTTGATCTATAGTTTTGATGATGAATGAATGTGTGTTGTTTTGAAATCTTGGAAATACTTGTGATATGCGAATAGCGGAATTGAATTAAGCACCTAAGATGTATACGATGGTACAGTCATACTATGGGTTGTGTCATGCTATGGTTTTTGTGATCGGTTAAGAAAACATTCATTGTTAAAAGTATATGTCTGGATATTAGATAAATTTAATTCATACTTACTGATTTACCCCTTGGATCTATCTTTTTCTTTTATTTAAAACCCATTAATTTATAGGAACTATTTTGATAAAGAGAGTCATAGCTTGAATCCTTTGTTACCAGCATAGGCCCCTTGAATATTACAGTTGCATGAACCAATTGAGTGACATCAGACAGTTGAGAACCAACTACCAGGACCTTGTGAGTTAGGCTACTACATGTTGTCTTTCTCTTTCAAGAGAAATAGAGTAGAAATATTCTATTTTAA
>VCHN02004411.1:0-11953 GCA_007115665.2 Sequoiadendron giganteum
ACTAATCAAGATAATTTTACCTCACTCGTAGACACAAGGGCTTGTTTAGACTTGGGATGAGTGAGAAGGCTTGGAATGGCAAGATCAACTATCTTGTCCATACGAGAGGTAGTTGATTTCGCATGAGTGAGTATGGCGGCTGTGATTCAGTTGAGGTCACCAGGATTACCGTGGCCGGAGCCTATGAAGAATGCCCAGAGGAGATCTCATGACTACTATGCGATGACACTCCATCTAGGACAACAATTGGTATTTGGTTTATGTGTATGGTTCTCTGCACATACTTGATCTATTTTTATGTCTAGAAGCAATGCGACCTATGTCAATGATGTTTGAGTTGTACTTGATTTGTACTTGTATTGTATTTGAGTTGTACTTGATTATCGCATTTGGTTGGTTATGTCAGTATGAGTCTGCCTTTGGATAGTGGTTGTAGATTCTTTGTCCATGTTACTTTGTTACTATCTCCTAGCATGGGGGGTGGGCCTTCGGGTACCACTTGGTTGGGTGAAACATGCACCAAAACCTTTGGGTCCCCATTGATCTTCAGTACTTGGTGGTGAGACATTCAGATGGATAGCTCGCGGTTCTCGTTGTAATTTCTTGTATTGTAATACTTCATATTGTATAAGTTATTTTATCCCTCTTTGTTTACGAGGTGGAATTCTGTTATTGTAATCTGATGTATCATTGCCTCATTCTAGGAATGAGTGATGTAACTATTGAATTATGTAAATGAATATGAAATGGTTTCTTGGATGTTTATCTTATTATGTTATGTGGTATCTTTATGTTGTATGATGTTTATTTCATAAAGTTTATAATGCTATGGTTATATGTATGTTGTGTGGGTTTAAGTAATCCTAACCTTGTAGCCTTAGAGGTTGTTGTTGATTATTAAGTGAATGTGTATGTTAAATGCACTTTATAAAAAAAAAATTGATTCACTTAAGATGTTAATTGCAACTTCCTTTAAGGTTACTTGGCGGGGAATTACACATGGTATCAGAGCCTAGGTTTAAACACTAGGTTCTCTGGGTAGATTTGTGCCCACTATGTTGTCCCTATGTTTTTGTTAGTGGAGTGATAAGTGATCACGTGTTCATGACCTTTATCTTTAGCATGATGTACTCTGAGAAAGAGAGTAGTGTGTAAGTAACCTGATAAAAGGTTATGATTGGAAAGTTATGATACGTATCCGATTTGTTATGGAATTTGATGTTCCTATGGGATTATGTATGTAGTTGTACCCTTGTAAATGTAAGATACCAATAATCGTATCTTGTTTGAGAGTCGTGGATACACTTTGGGTCATGTGGATTGCATGCTCACTTCACATCACATGAGGATTGATATCATTCTTGTCGGACGTTGTTTCCTCCTTCCTCATTTTGTGGCTAGTATCTAGTCACACAGTTGTTGTATAGTGGAATTTAAAGATTGTGAACTTTCTTTCGGTTATTGATGATTCTTTTCGGTTGATTGTGAGGGCCAACACTTTGTTTATGTTTGATTGTGAAGGTTTAGCCATAACTTGTGATCATATTTTCGTATAACCCTAGTGGTTATACATTTGGATTAGTGTTGAAATTGTGCACATTTATTGCCTTATTGTTGAAATTAAACTTTAATTTGCTATTTCTTATGAACTTGGTGGCTAAGCTAGTTATCTTTGTTGTTTTCAATGTCGGCTATGTGTCGTATTGTGATTCCTCTCCAAGGTTGTTTGAGGCAAACTTGGTGAGTGTGTACGAGGAAGTAGATGCAGGAAATGTTGAGAATGGGGGTACGTGAGGGTGGATGCAACTATGACCCACTACTTACCTATGTGTGGTGACTATCTCTTAGAGGTTAATCACCTTACACAACAAGAAAAAGGTCATGGTGGTTTTGTTTGGATGGTCTCACCTTTCATGTGGCCTAACACCATCAAGCCACTAGTTTGATGTTAGATTTAGTTAAGATGTTTAGTTGTTCTTGATTCATGGATTTTTCTATCATGGATTGGTATGCCACTTCCGGTGTCTAGTTGGACCCTAGTGTGGTCTTGCGATGGTTTTTGGTGATGTGTATTGGTACATATGTGTATTATGTATGATAATCCATAGTTATGTATTTTTGGAGACTTGCTTGGTGGTAGCTTCACCATGTTGTCTTGGTTTGATTGACAATGTACTTGACTAAGTTGTGTACGACACAGGTTGATGTTGTCTTTGTGTTGAGGTATGGAGTGGTTTAGTTTGGAACCCTTGGTTACGTGTGATTATATGGAGTTTGCACATGGGGTTTTTGCAGGCTTCCAGGAGTAAGCCTTGTCTGTGGGGGGGAGAATGTAACACCCCTCCATTTTGCTTCTTTTTCGGTTTGCTTTATGCTATGTTTGGATGTAGCTAATATGATACTGGACACACCTTGTTATTTGTGCTTTGATCGCTACTATTGAGCAGCAACTATTTTATGTGATGTGATGTGGTTTATCTGATTATTGTTTCACATGCATAATGGATTAATGATGTTATAGATTTATCATGAGATGTTATTATGAGATTATTGATTATGATGTAATGTCAGTCTTTGATGAGTGTATTGGTGAAGAGGATGGTTTCACATCACTCGCTTGCGAGTGCCTTGCGAATCCATGATTTCTTCTTCACGGTGTGTATTATATGTTGGATATATTATATGATGTTGTTGACATTGGTTTCAGGTTGCAGGTACATGACATCGACTCCACCTGGTTTCATAGGTCTGAGCATGTCGATCCAACGGTTAAGTTGAAAGGGAGATAGTAGCTAGGTAACATGTGTCAGGTGTATGCCCTAGCCTTAGTGTGTCGTCAGTCCTGATTGTTGAGTCATATTTTACCTTATTAATGTTATTTGATTATGTTGGATGCTTTATTATTTAATCAATATTTTAGAATTATTGCATTGGTTAAAGTAGAGGTTATTTTAATATTAAGTGAAATTTATGCTTAGATGAAATATTTATGTTGATGATGAAATTGTATTTAATTAAATTTTAATTTATTTAATTAATTAAATTAATCCTGGAAAAGGTTGAATTTAATTATTAAATAATTAAAATTAATTAATTGAATTATTGAAATAAATTTAATTAAATTAAATTAAAAGAATTGAAAGAAAAGTGAAATTGCATTTTAAAATCAATTTGGGGATTTTGAAAATGGAAAAAGGAAATAAATATCTATTTTCAATTTGCATGCATTTGAAAATTAGGGTTGTGTAAGATATTTTTGGATATATGTGAATTGCATGTATTTGATTTAGAGGAAAAAATTATTGGAGAATAATTCATGCATAGGAGAAAAGGAATTTTTGGAAAAACTTGCACAAGGAAGGATTGGAAGCAATTTTGGATTATAGAGTTTGTTTGGAGAATAATTTGTTTGCAATTATCGAAGTTCTTGGATTGGATCCATTGCACGTTTGAAAAAATTTCAGGAATTCTTGGGAGGAAGCTTTTGGATTCCAGGTTTTGTCTTGTTTGATTCATTTCATATTATATTGTTTTCAAATTTGTTGTTAAAGTCATTTGTGAATTGGAAATTGTTGTTTGAATCTAGATTTAATCCATCTAAAATTTGGGGAAGAATTTTTAAATTTACTGTAGCTTTTAATTCCATAAATGGGGGAAATTGAAGAAACATGGTTTAAATTAAACCTCAAATTGTGTTTTCAACATTTAGGTTTTAGTATGAAGATTTTACCCTGGTAAATTAGTCAGATCTGTTCTTCAAAAGAAAATCAAACCCTTATAGAAAACCTTCAGTAAAAGAACAAGATTTTTTTGATTTTCTATATTTAATTGTTTTTTTTGTAAAATTCAATGAATAGTGTTAAAAGAAATTTAAATTGCACCTTTTGAATTTAGAACGAAATTCTGGAAAATTTTAATTAATTTCCTATTTTGGTTTTATTTATAATTTTCTTGAATTGATCAGTTAAAATATTCTATGCAAGTACAAAAATATTTATATATTTAATATGTATTATATTCAGATAAATATAAATACATAAAATATATAAATATATCGATTCTTTTAATTGTTAAAGATCTAATGTATATTGTTTATATTTAAAAAAAAAAAAACGCCGTTGACAAATTTGTGTTATATTCTAGTTTTCCGTACAAATTTATTACATAGACCATCAATGGCGAAATCTTGTTTTCTCTGTATTAAAAAAAAATTAAAAAATGAATAAAATAAGATTAAAAAGAAAAGAATAATAAAGTTGTTTGGGACGGTGGCTATGACCCCACCGCCCACATTCCAATGTGCGAGGGGCGCTACCATGTGACAGTGCCCCCACCTTTTAGGGGGATGTGCTATCCCATGGAAGCGCAGCCCCCACGCAGGTGTTAAGGCCGCACCCAGCCGGTACAAAGTACCGCCAGTGCCCTAGCCGATGGGACCTTGTTCTTTATGCATTGGTGTGCAGATTTTGACACTTACAGTGTCCTTCTCTGAACCGTCCGGAAACCTATGACCTTGGGGTTCTCTCTAATATGAGGCTTTATTGGTAAATAAAATAATATTGAGTATTTTCAAGTGTGATTTATGCAAAATAAATATACATATTTATGTATATATATATAGATAAATGTATAATTATTTATATATATAGATATATATATATCTTGTCTATAGGTTATCAGATTATGATTAATTATTGTATATATATCTATATATATTTTATAAATATATATATATATATATATATATATATATATATATATATATATATATCAATATACTAAATATTAATGTGGAAGATTTTAACATAAGTAATTGTCTTTCTTTTAAATTAATTTGTAATATATTATGTTGAATGAGAAATATTAGGAAATTAAGTGGAATCGTGGAAATTAAAAGAATTATAGTAATCAGGTGTAATAGATGTGTAATTGAAAGAATTATCTTCTTGCATGATTGTATTTGAATTAAATACAGATGAAATATCTTATTTGGTTAAATTTGAATTGATCTTCTCTTTGTAAAAGTAAATGTAATTAATTCAGTTATTATTTATTTTATTGAAGCATTGGCTTCTTACTGAAAAGTATTAGTTAGGATATGGATTTAAGATATCCGAAAATAGCGTATTTCCTTGCCTTTGCCTATTGTTGTTATCTTTTTCTTATAGTCATGAACGGGGTAAAAGGGTTCTATAATTATTTGTGTTAATCATGTTATTGTGCTTTGACTTTATCATTGTTTCTATTGAGTGAGTATGGATTTAGGAAATCCAAATATTAGATTTGAATTATGACTTGGATGCTTGTTGTAGTTATGTCGTCATGTCGCATTATGGGTTTTGGGATTTAGTGTTAGCCCTAAATTGTAAGTCTTCCAGAAGAACTTAGAGGATGAGGGTTGTTGAATATTTCTGCCATCCAGTTGTTTTCCCTTGGGTAGTGCATGGCATCTTTTTCAGTTTTACCCGGTTTCCACAAACGGGGATGTTTTGTGCCTCCTATGAAAGGAGTGGTTTACATATTTTTGTTTCCTCCAAGATGTTTGGAGTGAGTTCTTTTATTTGTTTCCTCCTTGAGTTGGAGTGGTTATGATTCTTAGGTTGCATGCACTTGTGATTCCCTTGGCAATTAGTTTGGTTGTGTGTTGTCCATTAGAAGAGTGGCTTTTGTTAGACACTAGAGCCCAAAGAGGTAAACTAGGTAACCTTCAGAAGTTATTTAAACAAGTGATAATTAAAGTAATGTACTTAGAAGATTAGGACTAACTTCTCCCTAATCAAGATAATTTTACCTCACTCATAGACACAAGGGCTTGTTTAGACTTGGGATGAGTGAGAAGGCTTGGAATGGCAAGATCAACTATCTTGTCTGTACGAGAGGTAGTTGATTTCGCATGAGTGAGTATGGGGGCTGGGATTCAGTTGAGGTCACTAGGATTACTGTGGCCGGAGCCTATGAAGAATGCCCAGAGGAGATCTCATGACTACTATGCTATGACACTCCATCTAGGACAACAATTGGTATTTGTTTTATGTGTATGGTTCTTTGCACATACTTGATCTATTTTTATGTCTGGAAGCAATGCGTCCTATGTCAATGATGTTTGAGTTGTACTTGATTTGTACTTGTATTGTATTTGAGTTGTACTTGATTATTACATTTGGTTGGTTATGTTAGTATGAGTCTGCCTTTGGATAGTGGTTGTAGATTGTTTGTCCATGTTACTTTGTTACTATCTCCTAGCATGGGGGGTGGGCCTTCAGGTACCACTTGGTTGGGTGGAACATGCACCAAAACCATTGGATCCCCATTGATCTTCAGTACATGGTGGCAAGACATTCAGATGGATAGCTCACGGTTCTCGTTGTAATTTCTTGTATTGTAATATTTCATATTGTATAAGTTATTTTATCCCTCTTTGTTTACGAGGTGGAATTATGTTATTGTAATCTTATGTATCATTGCCTCATTCTAGGAATGAGTGATGTAACTATGGAATTATGTAAATGAATATGAAATGGTTTCTTGGATGTTTATCTTATTATGTTATGTGGTATCTTTATGTTGTATGATGTTTATTTCATAAAGTTTATAATGCTATGGTTATATGTATGTTGTGTGGGTTTAAGTAATCCTAACCTTGTAGCCTTAGAGGTTGTTGTTGATTATTAAGTGAATGTGTATGTTAAATGCACTTTAAAAAAAAAAAAATGGTTCACTTAAGATGTTAATTGCAACTTCCTTTAAGGGTACTTGGCGGGGCATTACACGGTTACGCAAATATCATACTATTATCCTAGCTTATTAACTACTAGACAACTATTTAGGATATCCCAAAGCTTCAAATGTCTTGGGCAAGGATAACTTTAGTGGCGAATCTTCGCCAATTGGCAAATTTTAGGAATTTGGCAATTCGAATTTTGTGAATCTACTGTATCTACAAGGTGTTCAAATTGCCAGGAATTCGCAGACTATCGGTCCAATGCATGTCCATTTTCAAGGAGTTTATTTTTACGAGGCATGTTTAGGCAATAAATTCACCACAATGCATTGATCAATATTTTCGCTCGAAATCCTAGGGAGCATGTCAAAGTTACCTACATATTCGCCAATAATATTAGAACAACATTATATGAAGACCCATTTCGTTAATTAAAATTTACAAATAGTTGCTTGTGAAGACCCATTTCACCAATTAAAATTTATAAATAGTTGCTTATGAGGACCTATTTCGCCTTGAAAATTTGAGGGTATCATTGTATAAGCACGCGGGATTCGCCAAATTTTTAACATACCATTTCAAAATCCCACAGAATTCGCCAAATATGGATTGATATAAATACAATTGAAACCGTTATTTGTTCTTACACATTTTGTTCGGTTCTAAGGTTCTACTTCTCAATTCAGAAGTCAGCGAAAGCCAAAAACGTAGACTCAAAGGTGAGTGATCATTTCTTCATACTGTTATTAGTTATTAGAGTATTAGTTATAATAATAAGAATTCTTTATCTGTTTTCCATTCTTACTTCAGTCTTAAACAAATTTTTAAGTAGGGAATGGGATCTATATTCTCTATCGGTCTGTCCTTCTTAAACAAGAAGACATTTTTTCCAGCTTTTGTTCGAAGTGAGATCAATATGTTGAGCAACAAGGGTAAGACTCCTGAGCAGGCAGGTATTGAAGAGACTGGGAGGCCATCAAAACGCCCAAAATGGGGAGGTACCATACAATCTTACTTTTGAATTGGAAAAGCTTCTAATCCATCAGATCAAGGTGGAGCTACAACATCAACTCTTTCAGCAAATATTATTGAAGATGGAGATACATCATCAACTCTTCAGCCACAGGAAGGTCAAGGTGAGATTGTCATTGTGTTAAATCAAAATGTATCAAATGAGGATGGCAATACCACAAAAGATGTTCCAAGGGATACCCTGGATAGCCAGAATGAGATAATCGACTTGGATGAGGATGATGTTGGTAGCAAGAAAAGAAAAGGCAAAACAAAATTGGGGTGTGAGTGGGAAATGACAAGGAATTTTCAAATTGGTTGGTTGTCGAAGTACCCATTCCTTGAACCAGTGGGGGTATCAAATGAAAATGATATTGAAAGGGCAAAAGAGGTCAAATGTAATATTTGTAGTTGGAAATGTGGAAGAGACAAGATGATACAGCTAAAGCTTGACACTATAGAAAAGCATATTGACAAAGTTTACGAAAAACAAATCATAGACGGAAAGGAAAAATCAGTCATACGATGGAAATCAAAGGAAGAATGTCTTCATGTTAAGTATGCCGCAGATTATGGAGAGCATAACCATAGAATGTGAAGGTACACTTGAGGCTCATTTTGGAAAAGCCATGGCAGCAACAAGTCTGTCAAAAACTGTTCAGATGAGTGTTGTTTTTCATATTTTGTCCAGGGGGCATCCTATGATAGACTACCCAAAATATTTTGATTTATTATCTTATTTGAGTGTTCCCCACTTTCCCTTGTCACATTGGTCAGTAAACGCTCGATGGGAATGGGTGAACTATCTTGCTGTAGTGGAAAAGAAAGATTTAAAGGAGAAATTAAAAGAGTCAAATTTCATTGCATTATCTTTAGATGAAGTTACTGCGGTAGACAATATTTCTTGGGTTTGTATGCATTCGCATACTATAGAACAACATGTTTGCCAAGCTCATCTTCTATGTGGTCATAAAATCAAGGACAGTTCAACATCGCATAATCTATTTGAACTAGTCAAGAAATATTTGAATGAATTTGCAAGTATGGATGAGTTGACAATTGCCAAGAAGTTGGTGTGTGTAGCAGCTGATGGAGCTGCAGTGATGCAAGGTCAAAGGAGCGGTCTTTGCACAAAGTTACAAACTACTTGTGCACCATACATGCTTGGCATTCACTGCATGACCCACATAATGAATTTAGCATTCAAAATTGTAAGCAAGTTTCCTACAGTATCAAAAGTTGAAAATATAGTTCGCAAGATCTATGCATACTTCTACCGAAGTCCCAAATGTTTCCTTGAATTTCAACATTTTGCTGAGGGAATAACACCTAGAAACAAGCTTCTCAAGGATGTCGATACCAGATGGATCTCCTTGCATGGACCAACGCAACGAGTTCTTTCAGAATATCAATCCTTGATTGGAGTGATGTACGAGCATCGCAGCACAGTAGACAAAGCTCCTGACCTCTTACATAGGTTAAGTGATATAGAGACACTTTGACTTTAGCTAGTCTTGTCCCCATGCTGGATGAGATGAACAATCTTATGAAGAAATCCCAACACAGAACTATGTATATTTATGAATATGCCAATCTACGTAAACTTACATGCTTGGCCCTCGATCATCTATATCTAGATCTAACACAAGAAGGTGCAAATTATTTGATGTGGTGGAAAATTACTGATTTGAATAATCCTGATAATTATTTATAGTTTAATGTAAGCGGGCACTTATGTATTTGTGTACGTGGACATGAGATACCAATGTACCATTGTAAGACAGGCACTAGCAAGCACTCTAGAAAAGAAGTACCTATTAACAAGGAAGATTTTAATGGTATTGTTAAATTTGTTAGTGATAATTTGAAGGAAATTGCAAAATCTCTTTCCTCAGAGATTCATGAAATATTCCCTTGACATGAAATACTTGAAGCCATGGGTATTGTGTGTCCTCAATTTTGGGTAAACCGAGATAACCCAAAATATTTTCATGATCAAGTAAAAATCTTGATCAAACAGTTTTCAGAAAAGGTAACATATAATGAACAAATAATAGAAGGAATTTTAGATGAAAATAAGCTTAGAAAGAAATCTCGAATTTTTGCAACAACTGTGAGGGAGTAGTATAAATCCATGGGCAAGGAGAAGGCCTTTAAACCAGGATCAATAAAAAAGGTTTGGACAAGCTTAGGTCAGAGTGAAATATTGCATGGTTCGATGTCAGAATATTTCAAACTTGTTGATTTATGTCAAACAATGATATTGGGGTCAGTGGAGGATGAGAGAGTTTTCAATACATTGGGGTTTTTGAAATCAAAGTTAAGAAACAAACTGGACAAGAATTTGGAAAATTGCTTGAGGATGAAAAGAACTGTGTATAATGTCAAAAAAATTCCTTTTGAAAGGGCACTCACAATCTGGAGGTCCACATGTGAAAGAAGAGGGACCGGGTTGTGCAACACATGCTCTCCAATTCCAACAGCCATGGGTACTGGTGGTAGTGTTAGTGGGACTAGGCTTGGGACAAATTACAACGATATTGAAATTGACACAAATCAAACAATGAATGTTGAATTTGAGACACAGGCCAAAGAAACTGCAGAGCAGTCTCAAAATCAATATGACTCTTTTACTTTATCTGAAGATGAGGATTGGTTTGAGAACCTTGACTTCGTTTGGGAAATGGGAGATAATTAGCAGGTTTTAGGTATTTTTTCTGGACTTCATGAATCAGTTTCCATTGTTTGAAAGTCCAAACTGTAGTTGATGTCTGATGATATTTTATATTGTATTCAATGAACATTGAAATTGTGAATCATTGCACTTCATGATATCTTATTTTATATTGCACTCAAGCACTGCATGTCAGCTTGAATCATATTCCAAACTGTAGTTGATGATTTTGTATATTGTATTCAAATAAATTGTGTATCATTGCACTTCAAGTTCAGAATATTTTATTTTATATTGCAGTCCAAGTCTCCATGATATTTTATATTATATTGCACTTCATGAATCATAATACATATGCCAAAGTCAAATTGTAGTTGATATTTTATAAATTATATAAGATTCAATACCATCGAGCATCGGCCTAACAATGCTTCATCGGCAGAACTCCCATCACAATCCCATCGATGGCCCGGTAAAAATAGCTCACAGCCTAGTATCAGTGTAACAATACTCTATCGGGTTGACTCCTAAGGTGCTCTCCCGATATACCGATAGAGTCAAGTTGTCAACAAAAGTAACCATGAATTATAATTTATGACCATGGGCATGAATTATCTTATTTTATCAATAATAACAAAAATATACCACACTTTGATTTTATGAACAATGCAAATTGTAGAAATTTGTGTGACAAGATCCATATTATAGCCTACATTCACATTGCATCCATAAATACTAGTATACATATATTAATTAATAATATATATAAAGAATGTTTAAAGTTATCAATACTTAACATTGTTTATTATAATATTAATTAATAAAATATATGAAAAACTAATAATATATATAAAAGCTATTTCTACTATTTTTATATATATTAATTAATAATATATATAAAAAAATATTTAAGCATACATATCTTAGTTTGTAATTTTAATCCAAAAGTATTTAAATTAACAACTATTTATTGGGAAGCTTTTAATTTAATTTTTTTCTAAAAATAGAAAAAAAAAACATTTTATGTGCTTGTTATTTTTAAGGAGCACATACTTCCACTTGCCTGCCATTTTCAATGAAGCTTCAAAAAGTTTACGAATATTCCTTTGTTGTTTTCACTATATAACGCTTTCAGCGTAATTAAACAAAATTTGAAATTCCGTAGTGACGTAGTGCTTCCCCCATTCCTAACAAAATTCAATACCATCAGCCTAACAATGCTTCATCGGCGGAACGCCATCACAATCTCGTTGATGGCCCGATAAAAATAGCTCACAACCTAGTATTGGTGTAACAATACTCTATCGGGCTAACTCCTAAGGTTCTCTCCCGATATACCGATAGAGTCAAGTTGTCAACAAAAGTAACCATGAATTATGACCATGGCCCATGGCCATGGGCATGAATTATTGAATGCATAAAGTATATCGGGGGAACTATGTTGCATCGGGGAAGCATTATCTGGCGTCCCACCGATAGAACGAAGGATAGGTGTCCATCGGTGGAGAGGGTGGCTATTGGTGAAAGACTAATGTGACATCCCATGG
>VCHN02000909.1:0-27840 GCA_007115665.2 Sequoiadendron giganteum
TTGTAGATTAGATAATCATTGATTGGAATCCTTTATGCAACAAACACTCTGCAGATAATAAATGATGATGGATGCAATCTAATTTTAACCATGTCATGATATGTAAAACATATGTCATTTTAACAGTCTTTTTGTGCTTGGTATCATCATACAGCTTTATTGAATGTTGAAAGTTAATACAAGCGTTGATGGTTGTGTTAGACCAATAATGACCTGAGTACTTCTTTCATGATTTTTGATGTTGCAATTAAACACAAGCATCGAGGTATAATTGAATCAAGATGACTTGAGCATTCATTGCATAAATAGGAAAAGATTATCATTTGAGTGTGTGAATTCTGAATGTCATCAGTGATACATTTGCATAGCACATCCCCCGACAATTCACACATTTATATGATTATCGCACATACAGCAGACAATAAAAATATCATTCTTTTTCCTTGTTCCTCTAGTTCAATACATCATTGAGTTACTCCAAAGAAATGATAATCAAAAAGGTCAAAATATCCATTTTTTACTTAGAGTGTTTCATTCATTCATTAGATTTTAGATCATCCATCCTAATTTTGACATGTTTTTGAATTTTCAAGATTTTGACCAAAGATATAACCTACTAACCTATCTTAGGGGTCTCAGGGGCTGATCAAAGATTAGTCTTGCCTACGTTACATACATAGAGACCACGTAGTTTGACTGACATAGACCTATGTTTTTGGATTTATCCTTTTCAGAGTTTCCTATTTGACATGTTTTTGGCTTTTCGAATTGTGCTTTGATCTTTGTTTTTGGTTTTCTACCATTGGATGCAATTGATATGTTTGGATTGCCCCTAGATATCCAGATGTTTCCCCCAAGCTATGCAGTTATATGTTGACCACGTGACATGACTTTGATAGTGGATGTAATGATGGCCGGATGAAAGATATGATATGAATTGATACTACCTTTTAAGATGAAATGATCCCGACATATATCCCAATAGATGGGAAAGCTGATCTTTGAATCACATATGATGCCTATTTCCAGGTTTTCACCATATGATTTGATTACACCCTTTGTGTTTTTTGTATTTTTCTCATTTTTCTTCTTTTTCTCTTTTTTTTTTTTAATATATATTTCTTTTTTTTAATTTTCGTGCTCGCCAAGATGCCTGTTTGCCAGGTTTTCACCAAGGAAACAATTTTCAAAATTTTCCCCATGCACTAGGAAACTTTAAGCATAGAATTTTCTGAGATGAATACTATTGATAGGTTCATCAAACAAATCCCCTTCTGATGTTGATAACTGATATGCTCTTGATCCATACACTGATATGACGACAAATGGACCAAGCCAGTTAGGCTCAAATTTTCCTTTCTTTTCTCTGTCTTGCTGATTTCTAGGATTTTCCTTTAGTACCAAGTCACCAACCTGAAAGACCCTCAGTTTTACCTTGTGATTGTAACTCCTTGACATCCTCTATTGATAAGTTGTTAGATGATTAACAGCTTGTTAACGATGCTCATCCAGCAACTCCAGTTCTTGCAGCCTAGATACCCTGTAGTCTTCATCTGAAATGATACCTCTGAGTGATACACAAAGGGATGGAATTTCAACTTCAATGGGAAATATGGCTTCTGATCCATATACCAAAGCGAATGGTGTAGCTCCCATTGGTGTTTTGATGCTTGTTTTGTAAGCCCATAGTGCAGGGTTGAGTTGAACATGCCAATCATGTCCAACATCGGTAACCGTCTTTTTGAAAATTTTGAGTATGGTTTTGTTTGAGGCCTCTACTTGGCCGTTCCCTTGAGGATAGTACGATGTTGAAAAATGATGTTGGATGTGGAACTTATCACATAGCTCTTGGACATCTTGATTTTTGAAAGGTCGTCCATTATCAGTGATAATGGATTTAGAGATACCATATCGACATATTATGTAGTTCAAGATGAAAGAGGAAATTTTTTTTCCAGTGATGGTAATAAGGGGTGCTTCCTCAATCCATTTCGTGAAATATTTTGTATCTATAATAATGAACTTGTGTCCATTAGATGACGATGGATTGATTTTCCCTACTAGATCTAAGCCCCATTGACAAAAAGGCCATGTTGTTGTAAAGGGATGCAGTTCTTGTGCTGGTGCATGAACCAGATTGTTGTGAACCTGACATTTGTGACATTTCTTTACAAATTGATATGATTCTTTTTCCATGCATGGCCAATAATAACCTAAACGAAGGAGTTTCTTAGCTAGAGTCATTCCACTCGAGTGAGTACCACAAATACCCTCGTGAACTTCTCGTAAGGCCGTTTCAGATTCATTACATTCTAGACATCGGAGTAGGGTACCATCAAGACCTCGACGATAAAGGATATCTGTGATTAATGTATGTCGGGTGGATTGGTGGATAAAGTTCCATTTTTGGTTCCTGGAAAGATATGGAGGAAGAATATCATCTTTTAGGTAAGCATAGGTTTTTTCGTAGATAGAGGGTTCAATGGTTTCTATATGGCATATGGTAGTGGATTCTGATTGATAATGGGAAGGAAAGGATACTTGTTCTACCATAAACTCATAACAAACACGCTTCTCAGGTAATTGCAGTAGTGAAGCAATCGTAGCCATGGCGTCTGCAGCTTTATTCTCTGCTCTTGGAATCTGATCAAACTTGATATTTTCAAAAGACTATTTTAGATAATCTATTTGTTGTTTGTATGGCATCAAATTTTCATCTTTGGTTTGATATTCGTCATTCACTTGATAAATGACTAGTTGAGAGTCCCCATACACCTGTAAGTCCCTGATTTTCCATTGAATAGCCGTGTTGACCCCAATAATCAATGCTTCATATTCTGCCACATTATTTGTACATTGAAACATGAGTCTATATGACTTCGAAATTGTGTGTCCTTGGGGGGAGATGAACAAGATTCCTGCTCCCGATCCTTGTTGTGTACATGATCCATCAAAATAGAGAATCCATTGTTGAGGCATAGTTGTCATAATGTCTGCATCTGGAAATTCCATTGTCATTGGGTGATCATCTGGTAGAGGAGCTTCAGCTAGCTGTTCAACGATTACTTGTCCCTTGATTGCCTTTCTTTCGACATATTGAATGTCAAATTCACTTAGGAGCATAACCCATTTTGCCAATCTACCTGTTAAGGCAGCTTTACTTAGTAGATACTTCAAAGGATCAATCTTTGCAATTAACCTGATTGTATGAGCCATCATGTAGTGTCTCAACTTTTGAGTAGCAAACACCACTGCTAAGCAAGACTTTTCTATGAATGTATAGTTTATTTCATAGCCATTTAAAGTTCTACTGATGTAGTAGATGGCATGCTCTTTTCCTTTATTATCCTCTTGTGCTAAGAGTGCCCCCAATGAGATATCAATTGTAGCAATATACAATATGAGGGGTCTTCCTTCTGTTGGTGGCATGAGAACTGGTGGTGACATTAGATATTGTTTGATCTAATTGAATGTCGCTTCACACTTCTCATCCCACATGAAAACTATGTGTTTATGCAATAGATGATTGAAAGGATAACTTCTATCTTCCAGCTGGGAGATGAATCTTCTGATTGATTGAAGCCATCCTTGTAGTGATCGGAGCTGGTTGATGTTTCTAGGAGGTGGCATCTCCATTATAGCTTTGAATTTTTCCAGATCCACTTCAATGCCCTTTTCTGAGACAATGTACCCTAGCAGCTTTGCTAATGTAACCCCGAAGACACATTTCTTAGGGTTTAACTTGACATTAAATTTCTCCATCCACGTGAAGATTTTATCTAGGATATGCAAATGTCCTTCCCTAGTAGTAGATTTTGCTAAGATGTCATCTACATAATCTTCCATGAAGGTGTGCATCATATCATGGAATATTGTCATCATTGCTCTTGCATTCTTTAAACCAAATGGCATGATGTTCTAGCAGAAGGTTCCCCATGGACATGTAAAAGCCATCTTTTCTTAATCTTCTGGAGCTATTCTTATTTGATTGTACCCAGAGAAACCGTCCATGATTGATAACATGGCATGCCCTGCCGTCAAGTCCACAATGATGTCTATATTTGGTAATGGAAAATCATCCTTCGGGCATGCTTTCTTGAGGTCCCTGAAATCTGTGCAGATTCTAATGCTTTTGTTTGGCTTGGAAATAGGCACAAGATTTGATATCCATTCATCATAATCTATAGACTGTATGAATCCAGCATCCAATAATTTCTTTAGCTCTATTTTGACCATTAATGCAATGTGGGGGTGCATTTTTCTTAATTTTTGTTTAAAAGGCTTGATTCCTGCTGGCAAAGACAAATGATGCATAAGCAGATTGGGATCCAAGCCTGGCATATCAAAATATGACCAAGCAAAGTTGATGCTTCTTGCTTTGAAGAATTTGATGAATGCCGGTCTTTCTTGTTCTGTCATGGATTCCGCCAAATGTAGGATTTTTGCCTTCTCTTATGTGCCAATGTCCACTGATTGTGTAGGTTCGACTAGAACTGATGATCTCTCATGATAGTGTTCTGGGAGAGTGTCAAATTTTCCATCCTTTAGTGCCTCAGAAAGGTTTTCACCATTGGATGCGTTCTTTATTTTTACTTTTTCCAGATCTAATGCTGCCATAGAATGGTTTTCACCATTAGATCTATTTTCCCTATTGTCAATTTTGCAATTGGATGACACTCTCTTGATGAGTCATACTGTTATGAGTAGTATAGAGAGAATTTGTATCAGGTTTAGTATGACATAGGAAATGCACGATGGCATCATCATTTGCAAATTTTGGTACATTCAAAGGTTCGATAGGTTCCCAATCAATAAGTTCTGGATGGATTAATGGCATGGTATCATCGGATTGATTTTGGTCAATGGAAGTAAGGGTGAGGACAGCAATATCATCATAATTGTCATTTAGGATATCGAGATCCATGATGGTACCCTCTTCGAAGTTATCTAGTTCACTCAAATTTTGTTTGTCCTCACTAGAGTCATCGATATTTAGTGATCCCTCGACGAATGGTATAGACCCAGAGCCTTGGCCCTCCTCACATGTAGGTGTATATTTTTGAATCACATCGACTAGAATATCAATGACAAGTAAATCACATGGTAAGGTCCAGTCATATTCATTTGAATCTGTTTTAGAACCATCTTTAAAATTAAGGATATTTTCCATAGTTGTGCTTGTTTGCTCCTGCTTCTCTTCTTCAGAGTATCCTAGTCCTGGTTTTTCTTTTGTGTGGAGAGTGAGAGGTGTGATAGGTTACGAGATTCCCTCTTTTCTTAATCCCACAGGCCCTTGTCCTTCATAACCCATCTTTTCCAGAATAGCCTTTCCTTTTCCATACTTGTCTGTGTTGATGTTAACATTTTTGATACCGATCTTAGATGTTGATGTTTCTTAATCCTTGTAAAGCCAATCTAGGATTGCTTTATTGTTTGTTTCTTCCACTATGGTTCCATATTTTATGAATTTTTTTTGAAGATTTGTGCTAGGTAAAGATTTCAGAGGTTTGATCATTGATGGTTGACCGTATTTCCTAGGAGATCGCATTAACTATGATAAGTTAAGCGACTGCTCCATTGAGTACTATCCCATTCCTTTATCTGTCAACTGCACTTGCTTTTGAAAGTTGTCTGATAGAGAAGTTTGTGTACCTAGAATGTTTGTGTCAACATGACTTGTTTCCTTTTCTTTACCTTTCTTTTGTACCCACTTGGTAGTGATGCTTGTACTTTGTTCATTCTTGGATGATGATGAGCTTGAAGCTTCCCTATTATGAGGGACAAAGGTGTCTTGAGGTACTCTCAATGTGTCACAATGTTGTGGATGATTATAATGAACAGCTATAGTCACCTCTTGTCCGTTTACTAGAAACTTTAGGCATTGATGGTATGTAGAAGGTACAGCCTGCATTTCATGAATCTAGGGTCGTCCTAAGAGTATGTTGTACGTTAACTCTCTTTCCAACACTTAACATGCTATATGCTTGATCATGGGTCCCACTCAAATGGGTAATACAATTAAACCTTGGGATGATCTTTCCTCCTCATCATATGCTTTGATGGTCATTTTCCTCTGAGCATCAATAGCATTGTCAGAATATCCTAGTGCACGGATTAATTTGAGGGTACAAATGTTCAGAGTAGCTCCCCCATCTATTAGAACTCTCTTAACATGATGATTATGGATACATACTTCGATATGCAATGCGGTGTTATGTAGATGATTTAATGAGACATCATCCTGTTCAGAGAATGATAGACAATGCAGGGTAGTCAGGTGTCCCACCATAGCTTGGAATTGACAAACATCCAGATTCTTTGGCACGGTTGTGGAAACTAATGCTTGTTCGAGAAATTCCTTATGTGATGGTGATAATTTAAGAAGCTCCAATATTGATATTTGCATGGGATATTTTGCAATTGATCAATAATATTATAATGAGATTGAGGTGTAACCGTGCATTGAGATCCCACTCCTTTTAATACTACCTTGGCTTGCCCCCTAGTCATGATGTTTTCCGGTTGATGTTCTTGATTTTCTCGAGGGGTGTTTTACATTTGATTGATAACATCATAATGTGATGGAGGTGGAACTGCATGTGTGGAGCCAATTCCCTTTAACATTACTTTTGATTGTCCCCTAGTTAGTGCATTGGCGGGTTGATGTTCTTGATTTTCTCTGATTTTTAAGACATTTATTTGATTATCAAAGCTTTGCGTGCTTGGGAGTAAATCCAAAGAGGTAATGGTGTTAGTTTTGTTATCAACAATGTTATTGTTAACTGCATGATCATGTTTGACTTTAGATAGACATAGGATTGTTGTGTCATAGACATGATTAGCGTGATTTCCTTTGCTGTTTGAAGATGATGCACCTTTGTCATAATTGGGCAAAGGATCTTTGAAGGCCAAATGATCATTGTTATTTTGAGGTCCTTCCACATACACTTTGTTGCTGTCCACCAAATCTTGCACTGCATGTTTCAATTCCATACAATCATTGGTTTTGTGACCCTTGTTGTTATGAAAATTACAGTAATCAGCGTCATTCCACCATGACGGTTTGACTTTTGGGTCCCAGAACCTAGCTTCTCATGCTGTGAGAAGGCCTCTAGTAACTAGTTCTTTCATTGTTGATTCCATTGATTGACCTAAAGGTGTGAACCTTTGTCGATTTGACGGTTTTTTATACAACTGTGGTTTTATGATTTCATTGTTTTGTATGGTATTTGACTTGACATTTTGTTCATTGTTCTGATTCTTTGATGTGGATGCAGTCAAATTAAAAACTGGTTTGACATTTTGGGGATCATTTGTCGTGTCGTTGATAGTCGTGTTGTGACTCTTTTGCCAGAATTTCGGTTTCTCACCACTTGAGTATTGATTTGAGGAGTTACTTGTGTTGTTTGTTTTATCATTAAAATGTTTGATAACTCCTCTCTTGACTAACGCCTCTTCGATTTTAAGACCATTTTCGATCACTTTTTCAAATGTTGGAGGACATTGTAGTTCTAATCTATAACTCATTTCTTCCATCAAATTTTCAATAAACAACTCCATCTTTTCTTCTTCAAGAATGGACCTTGGATACCTAGCGAACAAGCATCGCCATCTCTATAGGAAAGACAAGAACGTTTCTCCCTTGTTTTTTTTGAGATTGTAAAGGTCTTTGATTGTCACATCATGTTGGATGTTGAATGAGTATTGAGAGATAAATCTGTTAACGAGTTCCTCAAAAGTTGTAATACCTGGTTTCAACTTTGAAAACCATTCCATACATGATCCTCCCAAACTCCTTGGGAATAGTCACATTAAATATGTCTCTTCTTGTGCAAACTCAAGACTCATCATTTTGAATTCTCTAATGTGATCAATTGGATCCGTTCTTCCATTATACTTATCATATTTTGGGATCTCACAATGTCTTGGAAAAGGTATCAAGCCAACCGTTGCGTCGAAAGAATAAGGACAAATGTCCTGTATCGCATATCTCTTGGTAGTCCCTTGTGTCATATCTTGTATTTTTTGTTGTAACAGTTGCATTTGAGATGTTAAAATGGCAACCGGATCTATTGTTTGTGTAGGTTGTGGTATCTTAGTCTCATTCATTTCCGGTGTTTCTTTCAAACGGTTTACATCAAAATCTTTTGGAAGTTTTGCCCCTGATTCAGCTCACATTAAAAGATATTTTTCCATGTCTTGTTCTAGAATTTTCTCTATAAATATGTGAAACTTGGGATCTTGTTGAGCCACTTGGATGTCCTCTGGAGTTATTTCGTTTTTATCATTTTGGTTCAGATTACTCCAAGGATTTTCCTCTGCCATTTCTTGTTCTAAGAATCTCTATTTTTGGGACCTAGTTAAGATTGGCATACAAATTTTTGCCCTTTCTTCTAAAATGTTGATCTTATGTGTGGGATAGTGCTAATTTAAACCTTTTTAAATAAAGTTGAATAAGATGACTTATCTTATTGATGAGACAATATTTAAAAAAGTTAATCGCAATACTTTGTTCCATGATGAAGGATGATAATATCCTGATAAAGAAACTTTAGTATAGTAATTGATTGTGTATTTGATTTCGACACTTGTGATTTGCAAGATCTTGTTTTAGTTGATAAATTGGAAATTTGTATAAACCTTTCTGACTTTGATTCCTAGACAATTATTCTGATAGAAGAAATTTTATTCTGATGAAAACTGTGGATAAAATGACAGACTGATGGACTGGTGAAAATCTTAAACTCTCTATTTTAAAAGCATTAAAATAGATACCAGAAGTGCTATTTTCCAGAAGCGCTGAAATAAGTGACCAAAGCGCTAATTGACCAGAAGTGCTGAAACAGTGCCTGAAAGCGCTGTAGAAATTGATGAAAGCGCTATTATACTGAAAGTGCTGAAATATAGACCCGAAGTGCTAAAAGATTTAATAAAAGCGTTATTTTACCGAAAGCGCTGAAACAGTGCCCAAAAGTGCTATTTCCTAGAAGCGCTAAAACAGTGACCAGAAATGCTGAAATAGGCTTCCAGAATGCTTAAATCAGAAGATCAATTTTCTCTATTGTAGAATCTGGTCTGGCCTTGTGGCATACTGTATTAGAGACTACGGAAGATATGAAGGATGAATCCGTTGACTACGGTTGTGGAATTGCGTGATAGCTCTTCTTTGAAAGAAGGCTCGTGAATAGAGTGGTTCTACTGCGTAGTCTAAAGAGTGACCCCTAGCAAAATCATGATAACGGTGAATGAATGTTCTATGTTGTAAAAAGAGTTTCCAATTTTGATATAGAAAACGTTGTCTTCTCAATTTATTTCTATAACCGAGAGGTTGTTTGGGCCTTGTAACTTTGATTTTTTTCTTGACAAATGTGGTGGACTTCCACTTTCGCAGCATGGATTTCCTGACTTGTTTTGACTTGATATTTTTAGGATGATCTTTAATCTGATTTAAATGAATTTTTGAAAACACGGCAAGCAATTTTGAATAAGTGTTTTAAAACTGAAAAGATTGTGTATATTCAAAAATCATGAATGATCTTTATTGATTTTGACGGGTTGTTTTAACAATTGTATACAAATCAAACAGACTCACACTTAAGGACAAGTAGGTCATCATTATACTCACAGCCCACATCTTGCAATTACGTTGGCTCACACAGCCGTGTCACCCCCTAGAGGGCGCCTGTGTTTTTTTCGTTGCCAAGTGCGTACTCAAAGTGACGGAAGTGGATACCTAATCCCTTGAGCAAGCAGTCCTTGGTAATTATATGGTGAGTGTCTTGGGGGCAGATTCTTCCCTCCCCTTGCACCGTGAGTATGACAATGTATGGATACTGACTCGGCGAGAAACTACTCTATGGTTCATAGATAGGGTTCCATTTAGGGTGGAAAATAGATAAACTCCCTCAAGAGACCTCCCAATCTTTAGAACAAAGATTTTGGGGATGGTTATCTTGCCTACTACCGTCAAGTTGGACTTTCATCAACAACTTGCATTTTTATTATAGTGGGTTGGATAACCTGGCTTTGGTTGTTCCAACTTAGGTCGTTCCCGTAGGGTGAGTACTTTTTCCCACTACGGCAGGCCTACTAAAGGATTTAATAAAATGTAAATGAAATGAAATAAAAGTGAATCTGACACTTTGGTCACCCAGTCAAGGGGAGGGCATAAGCCTAATCACCACAAGCATAGCATATAAGTTTGTCCTATTTTAAAAGCCCAAAAAAAAAAAATCTAATCTATGTGAAGGTGTTGCTTCACAGAAATCATGATGTTCTTTTTAACTTCTACGATAAAAAATGCAGTGACTATCCTAGGATTGATAGATTTGCTTTAAGAAAAACAAGAAAGTGACTATCCTAGATTGATTAATTTTATTCCAACTTTGAAATGACTATCCTAGATTGATCAATTTTAGAAAAACTTGAAGTCACTATCCTAGATTGATCAATTTTATTCCAACTTTGAAAAAAATTAAAATCTGGCCGCGGATGCGTCAGATCCAGACTGAATTTTAGAAAAGTGTTGGAATATTACACTAAAGTGCTAAAGCAGTTACTTGATGCACTATTTCCTGGAAATGCCGACACAGGAACCCGAAGCGCTGAAGTTTGACATGGAAGCGCTAAATTACCGAAAGCACTGGAATATGGACTGGAAGCACTGAAACAGTAACTGGAAGCACTAAAAACTAAAAGCATTGAAATATGAACTAGTAGTGCCGAAACAGTGAATGGAAGCGCTAAAATAGCAACCAAAAGCACTAAATCTTTTAACGAAAGCGCTAAAATAAAAACACGCTGAGAACCTGCATGACACTTTTCAGAAAAATGACATTTTTGATAAAATTGGGGTTAATGCCCCACGATGGGTGCCAAATTGTAAGTGGTAAAATAGTGAATAAGACCTAAAACACTTCTTAATACGACATTATATCAATGATTAAACAAATTGAATCAATTCAACAAAGTAATCAATTGAAAGCATCCTATTGCTCTCTATCTCCAAAGATTTATTAAATCTAAATTGCTCTCAGATTGTGTAAGCAAATAAGACTGTTTAAATGAATATCTGAAGAATGGGATGATGTTAATACAATGCTAAATGATAAATCAACTAAACTAGCATGATATTGATGTGAAACAGATAATTGCAGCTATAGGAGGCAGCCATGGTTGAAAACTGGATTGCTTGATTGTATGAATGCTTGATGCTTGATGTCTGGATTCCTATAGAGTATGAGTGCGAAAGCTTGATTATCTGGATCCTTTTCTTGGTTGAATGAGGCTGTATTTACAGATTTCTTGGCTGTAAAAATTTACAGGGAAAGCTTTGAAAGACTTGGATTCAATCTAGAGAATTGAATGGTGAGAGATTGAGATTGAGAGAAAGATGGAGATTGTCTCTACCCATGAAAACACCAGGCAAGAGAAGAGGAAAGATTGATGGAAGAGGATTGAGAGATCAAATTCCAAATTTGTCTCCAATTTGTCTCCAAAACTTCCCGTGAAGTTTCAATCAATTAATTTAACATATTTTAGACATAGATTAGACATAGAAAATCTAATTCATTTTTGAGAGAATGTAGATTGGAATATTCCTTATGCAACAATTCAAATATTTTGATTTATTTCAATTAGGAAATAGGAGATAAATAATTTAATAAAATGAACCATAGGATAGTTGTTTATTAAATTAATCAGAGGAATATGGTAATTAATTAGTAAAGTGTTTTGTCTTTGTTTAATTAATTTAAGATGGATGTGATAGAATAAAATAAGGATTTGATAATTAAATCGAACAAAGTATTTAATTTTGTTTATTTAATTAAGATGAATTTAGATGTGAACTATATAAATAAATATTTTTATTTATTCGATAGTAGAGGAATTTAGGATAATTAATCAAATAATTTGTATTTAATTAATCAGATGCTCTAGACCAATTTTAGGTGTATACAAATACTTGTCACCATTGCTTAATTTTTTCAAGTCATTCCTCTTCCAAAATGGAAAGATTATCCTTCTTAACCTATTCGCATTGATATGGGGGTCATTTCATTCATAACTGGCATTAATGTTTTTCCCTACTATTCAAATTTAATTAACTTGGCCTTAAAATTGAATATAGGGCACGCGTCCATTATGTCCTCATTTGATTTTATTTGAAATCAATAGTAATGATTTTATAATTTTGATCCATATTATATTTTTATATGGAATATGTATATATATTTTTATATATGCATGCACATATATATATATATATATATTTATATGCACATATATATATATATATTTATATTTATCTCTATTTTACTTTTATAATAATATACTATTCAATCACTTCTAAGCAAGGAATAAATTTTTATTTTAAATAATGTGGTTTTCTTATCTATTAAATAAGCCTTTTCAAAATGCATACATTCATTTATGTGTTTATCATGCTATCATTTTCTTTTAAATTTTAAAAATACATGATCAAGATAGACAATTAAATAAGAAATCACTTGTATTTCATTTAACAACTCTACCTTTTTTAATCATTGAATCATTTCAAGTTGGATTAATACAATCTCCTATATAAATTTAAAATGCAGTCATCATGCCATTTTATGGTGTGGGCACTTAAATTCCATTAAGCTTACCATTCAATCTGGCTAAATGATCCTACCTCAACTATGTTCTCATCCTTCAAATTGTTATTCTACAATTGCACACACTTGCACTTACAAAGTTCATCAATAATGTTCAATCATGATAAAGTATAAGATAGTTCAAAAGATCACATAGTCAAAAGACAATCAAATTTCAAAATTTTCATTCAATATATTGAATTTCCTCAATAATTCAATTTATCATATTATATTTTAGATGCAATAAAAAATTGGGTTATAACATCCTTCCCCTCTTGGAAGATAAATCGTATTGATGCCTATTTAATCAAATTAAAGCATATATGTTTATTTCAACATCATATCATATTGTTTCCAAGCCAAAATATTATAATATTCCATCTAAAATTTTCAAACAAAATGATCAAAATTCTATTTCTAAGAAAGAAAATGTGGGCAAGGGCATTCTATTTCTTTTGCATCCTCCCAAGTATCACTATCTTCTAAATACTAGTCCCATTGTACCTTAACCCGAGCAATGTCTCTTCTCTACAACTTAACATTTCATCTATCCAAGATTCTAATGGGATTCACTAGCACCACTCTTGGTTCATGTGCCTACAAGGATTTCCAATCAAGCACATGAGCTAAATCAAGATGATATGGCTTAAGAAAAGAAACATGAAACACATTATGAAGTTGAGCCAGAGTAGGTGGTAGAGAAAGTCTATAAGTAATTGGTTGATCACTTCCAAGACCTCAAACAGACCCACATATCTTGGGGCTAACTTGGAAGACTTTCCAAAAGAAATGGAACTTTTGTGAGGCTTAAATCTTCAGAAGACTTTATGTCCTATCGTAAACTATCTAAGAATTCTATTCTTGTTGTCATAACTCTTCTTTCAGGCTGTCACCTCCTTTAGTCTACCCTTAATAACTCTAATTTTTTCTTCCATTTCCTTGAGCATTTTGGGTCCTACTATGATCCTATCTTCCAATCTATCCCAACTAATGGTTTTATGACACTTCCACCCATAAATATCTTCGAATGGTGCCATACCTAGAGATGTGTAATATGAGTTACTATAAATAAAATCTACCAATAGTAAGTATTATTCCCACTTATATTATTGGTCCATGTAGTATATTCGGAGGAGGTCTTTGAATAATCAATTCACCCTCTTCATCTTCCCGTCGATCAAAGGATGATAAGCCGAGCTGAAATTTAACTTGGTTCCTAATGTAAAATTCAGGGTCATGCAAAATATTGAGGTCATCCAAGTGTCTCTATCATAAATGATAGTCTCTAGCACTCCATGTAAATAGAAGATCTTCTAGACAAATTTCTTGGCCAGGGTCAACGATCCATCCTTAAGGTTTCTTGGGATGAAATGTGCTAACTTGGTTAACTTATCAATCACAACGAAGATAACACCATGTTGATTCTTTCTCAAGGGTAACCCCTATACGAAGTCCATAATGATCACCTATCATTTATACTTAGGTATGTCATGAGAATACAATAGCTCCTCTAGATGTGCATGCTCAACTTTGAACTGCTGGCACTCTAAGCATCTCGCTATATACTCCACTACATTATTCTTGAGTTTAGGATTAAAGTATAGAGTTTTCAATTTTGCGATCATCTCGGATACGATGAGGTGTCTTGAATAAGGTGCATTATGAACCTCTTCTAGAGCCAACTTCCTTAGCTCTCTAAATTTTGGTATGTATATTCTTCTCTGCTATCTCAAAATTCCATCTAGTTCGATCTCATACCCATCGAACCAATGATATAATGGATTCTCTACTAGGGTGCTCTTCACTCTTTCATAGTGCTCATCCCCTGAAATTTTTTATATCACCCATTATCTTAAATTAGACCTTTTCGAGATCATGGTTGCTAGATTTCTTCATTTACTAAGAGCATCAACCACTCTATTTTCTTTTCCCTTTATATACTCAATTCCAAAGTCATGCTCACTAAGGAATTCCAACCACCTTCTTTGTCATGCTTTAAGATTCAGTTGAGTAAAATTGTATCTCAATCCCAAGTAGTATTTCTTGAGCTCAAATGGATTCTCTAAGAGGTAATTCCTCCACATTTACAATGTGTGAACTATTACAGCCAACTCTAGATCATGTGGTGCATAATTCACCTTGTGTTTTTAAGCTTCCTTTATTCATATACTACAACTTGTCCATCCTGCATTAGTATTTTTCCCAATCCCTCTCCTATAGCATCTATGACTATAGTGAATCTTCCATTAGAATTAGGGATGGTCAACACTAGTGTTGTCATGATCCTCTCATTCAGGAGTTGGAATGCTTGTTCACACTTCTCAGTCCATTCAAACTATGTTCCCTTTCTTTTGAGTGACATGATTGGAGATGCAATCTGGGAGAACCCTTGCAAAAACATTCTATAATATCCTTCGAGGCCCATGAAGCTACAAAATTCTAACACATTCTAAGGCACAGGCCATTCCATGATCACCTTGATCTTCTCATCATATACAAAGACTCCCTTAGCTGAAATAATATGGCCTAGATAATGCACCCTCTCTTGATAAAAAGCTAACTTGGATAGCTTGCCAAAAAGTTTCTTCTCTTAGTCGTTGTAAGACTATCCTCAAGTCTAGGTATCATTCTCTTTTATAGACATTGAGTAAACTAGGATGTCATCAATGAAGATCAAAACAAAGTCATCCAAACAATATCTGAACACACTATCCATGAGGTCCATGAAAGTTGTAGGTGCATTGGTTAGACCAAAAGGTACCATAGTGAACTCATAATGTCTATACCGATTTCAAAAGGAATTCTTCAGAATATCTTCTTTCTTTATTCTCAATTAATGGTATCCTAACTTGAGATTGATTTTTGAGCACTATTGCTCCCTTCATCTGGTCAAACAACTAATCAATATTTGGGAGCGGGTATCAATTCTTGAAGGTCACCTTGTTCAACATCTGATAGTTTATACACAAATGCAAGGTTCCATCCTTCTTTTTCACAAAGATAACTAGTGCTCCCCAAGGAGACACACTGGGTCTTATGAACCCTTTGTTCAAAAATCCCATTAACTGGGCCTTCAACTCATAGAGTTTGGTGGTGGTCATTTGATAAGGTTCTTTGGATTGAGGCCCATCTCCTAGTACAAGGTCAATAAAGAAGTCAATTTCTTGTTTCAAAGGCAACTCCATGATTTCATCAAGGAATACATCTCAAAACTCCTTGAGAATAGGGTAGTCATCGAAATAAAGTTCCTTGCTATCAAGGTTACTAATATGCATAAAATAAATAACCCACCCCTTTCAATGAGCCTTTTTGAGCTACATAGCAAAGATATATCTAGGTTCTAAGGGTGTTTGGATCCCACAGATCTCGACTGGGTTTCCATAATCATCTAGGAAACTAACTAACTTATCCTCATAGTTCATGATAGACTTACGCTTGATTAACTAATTTATCCCAAAAATTACATTGTATGAGCCTAAAGGTACCACATACAAGTTGAGCTAGGTCTGGAAATTTGGAAGCTCTAACTCATTGCAAAAGAGATAGGTATCCACCCTTTTCTCTACTCGGATAGCATATTGGATTGTTCATGAGTTTTTCATGTATCCAGGTCTAATAGGTATCTTTGATATTAATCTAGGCTATATGAAACATTCAATAGATTTGGTATCAATTAAAATATAGTTCAAACATAGAGATTACCCATCAACTATATTGGTGAAGCATGATAATTTTCCTACTTGTTATTCATTGTAGCATGGATCTAATGATGTTGAGACAGCTGATAGTTTCTTTCCCTTTGTGATTTTGACCATTATAAAAAATTTGAGGCATAATGATCACCTCCACAAGTATAACACTCATCATGAGGCTCTTTGTGACCTACTAGCTTGTCCTCTTTGAAGCCCTTCTACTTTTGGTCATCTTTTCTGTTGCTATTATTTGCCTTCTTTCTCTTTCCACCATTTCCATCTTCAACTTTCTCCTACAAATTAGTTCCCCTCTTGAGATTATGGATCTGGTGGTTCTTGTCTCCTTTATGAAAGTTCTTTTTTCCAAACCACAACTTAGGATTTGAATTATTGTGGTAATTGGATAGCTACTGCAATTTTTTCTCTTGTTTGGTAGCCTTTAGGTAGACTTCATTCATGGTGAGGGGATCATGCATATCCACCTCTGCTCTAATGTGGGGTCTAAGTCCCAATATAAAATATTTAATATGGAAATGTTTTGATTCCTAATACTAGGGCACATACTTCAATAGGTTGGTGAAATTTTCCTAGTATTGAGTCATAGTCATGCAACCCTGAGTTAGATTTTATAATTTTGTTACCTTCTTGTCAAAAAAGAGTTCTGGTAACCATATCTTCCTAAAATATTGGAGGAAGAGTTCCCAAGTAATCTCAAAAGGATGAAGTTTCCCTTTAGTCTTTTCATTATCCCACCAAGTATTTGTTTCTCCCGAAAGCTAGTATGTAGCCCATGCCACTTTAGTTGGGTCAGATAGGTTAAAGAGTCCAAAGTATTTCTCCATCTCAATTATCCATGACTTAGCTCCTACTTTGATGGATTTACCATCAAACTTAGGTGATTCTACTCTTTTGAGATCCTTTCCTAGTTCTTCCTCAATTTGACTAAAAGGGCCTTTTCTTGGACCACCTTCTCCATGATTGACTTCAACATTCTTGTGAACCCAGTACTCATGTGCCACTCAGACCTCATGTTCTATGTGATCCATATGATCCTCTTTCCTATTCAAAATCTCTAGAATATGTTCAAGCCTCTAGTTTGGTCCATTGTCTGACCCGTTACCATTTGTCTCTTTCCTGATGGTCACCATACCAACTCACACCCGAATTGCATCACATTTTACATCTATCATAACTTAACACTAGGTTCTACAAGTAAACACTCTTATTCACATAAATCTACATCACATGTATATATAGCTCATTTATTAAGGAAATACACATTCATACACAACAAAACATGTTTGAGTTATTTGTTTGAACAAGTCCAAAATAACATATTTATTTATTTATATTAGGTGTGGGTCAATAGACCCTTATTTACAAAATATTCTTGTTACATTACTTAGTTTTCTCATTCTCAAAGAGAGGATACTCCTCTAGGTCCTCATCAGAATTTACATCAATTTTCATAGAAGAGGAGGGTTGAGCATGTAGGCTCTCCTTTTCCTCTTTAGTTAGCAAGGGTTTGTTTGGTCCACACCCTAGAGTCCAATCTTTGATTATGGAAATATTCTTAATCTTAGGATTTCACTTTGATTCCTCAATCTTCTTGCCTCTCTCTAGCTTAAGTCGAGTGAGGGCTTGAGCTAGAGACTCATCATCGAGAATCTTGGGATGAACCTCAGTCTTGGTGTTTTCTTCCACTATGAATTTCTTGTTCGAGGTCCTAATGGTCTTCCCTTTCTTTCTTCTTGACTTAGACCTTCCCATACCTACATTCAATCTAGGTTCGGTCAATCCTCAAGAAAGCTCAATTTTGTTCAAAGAGTCAAGTATCCCCTAATCATGGCTATTGTGGACTAAAAATCCTAGATTTAAACCCTAAGATATGATACCAAATGTAATAACCCATTCTGATTATTAATTAATTATATTAATGCAAATAACATTATGAATATTTAATTTTCAAAAGACATAACTAAGCAACTATTTCAATTATAGCAACACATTTCTAATTAAAATGAGTCATATATATATATATTTCATTTCAATTTTAATTACACTATCTAAGTTGAATTGGCTCATAGGGCCACAAAGTCAATTTACAATATACAATTTAACATCAAGGTTACATAATAAACCATGATAATTATGAAAAAATCCAAGGTTTCCTCTTGACTCTTGCCTCCACTACTGGATGAGAACATGGTTGAAGCACTTTACTGCCCAAACCTGAAACTTACTCTTCCCCAAAATTATTTCAAATTGAAGAATGTTGAACCCTGCATGGAAAATTTAGAAAGAGAACAATCTACAAGGTGGAATTTGGTGCATTCCCAAACATCAAAATTCATTTCTATCTATGATTTAGAAAAATGAAATATCTTTGCTAGGAATGGCAAAGAGTGTTATCAAAAAGTGCATACATACATAATGGACTATTTTCTTGGCCAAGCATAAAAATTAAGTTGCGACAACAAACGATAGGTTTTAGATAAAGAAAAAACCCATACTCTCTAAATTTCATTTTGACACCTATCCTGAAAGGTACCTTTCAACAACACAATTATTTCTTAGCAACTATCTACTCTAAGGTGCTCTAGTTTACTTAGGTTTTGTCTTATTCAAATAAGAGAATATTATTTACACACATATCTATGGAAAAGTAATTCAGTCTACATATTTCCCAACTTAAATAAAATCAAAAAAATAATCCATTAGATTTGTTCTTTTATATTATCCATTGATTTCATACACATTGTTGGTGTTCCAAATCAGAAGATCAAATAAATCCTAAAGACTAGCCAATGTCTTATATTTAGACTCAACTATGGATTTGGCCAACTGAAAAGATTAAATCAAAGACTAAAATCTCCTACATTTTTGGCTCTCCAACACATACTATTTTTTTATAAAGTGAATAAATTCACTTTATAAAATATCTCCATGCCATTTTACTTCATAACCAATCTTCAAATTTTCCCTATATTTTACAAGCATAGCTTTTTAAAGTTTAAAATCTTTAATCCATTTGCCGGGGAAAATAAAAAGACCTTACCCATGAATTTTTAAAATCTTAATGTGAGCCTCCCTTTTACCACATTACTCATATTTACCCCTTTTATACCACCATTTACCATTCAAATGGTAAAACTTTTATAAAATCATTACATGGGTGAACACTAAATTCAACCCATGCCTTTCTCATGTTAAAACTCCTTTAACTGGGCTTCACTCAACCCATGCATTCAAAATGTATTGGGCCCACTCGACTTGCATGGTACATCTTAATCATTAAAAAAAAATCCTTTTAAAAGAAAAATAAAATATATATTTTTTAAACCATCGAGCCCTATTCTCCAAGAAACCCATAGGCCCACCATGCCTACTCCTCTCATAACCCCACACACCTCATGAGATTCTTTCTCACATCACCATCACTCATGTGAGGTCTATGAGATTTTACCTAAGCCTTTATTTTGGAGGTTCTCTGTAAGTTTGTCTTTGATCCATGGCAAAAAACATCTATAAAACTTCCTTAGACAATTTTCATACCTCCTCACTATTGGCACAAAATACCTCTTCCTCTTAGCACAAGCATGAGGAGTGGTGATCACAGCTCTGGAACTCGAAAGTACAAATCTTTGATGTTTCTACCACCAATTTTAGGAAACACATATCATGCCTTTTTTCCATGGTTCAAGCCCCCTTTCCTACAACTTCAATGCTCTCCCTCCACAACCCTACATTTCCATTCATCTATTTTCTATCTCATGGTATCCATTGCTTCAATCACCGAACCAAAAACCTAACTCGACATGTTTTTGCCTTCACATGGGGCATGACCCTCTATCCTTTATGCTTGGATAAATGTCTATAACCTATTCCCAAGCTCCCAGAACCCAACTCGATATTTGCCCCTCATTTTCCATTTCCCCTACATTCAAATGCTCGAGGCCTACTATGATGGAGTTCAACATTACATAAGCCAATTGCATTTTCTATAAAGTTTCTAAGGCCCTTTCAATGAATCCTATCTATTCACATGCCAACCTCTGGGAATTCCATTGAGACTACATTTATTAAATGGAGACAAAATCATATGCCTATTCAATATCATTGCCCCCATTTCTCATTCCTTGTTTTGGGACTATAAAAGGCAGCCATGAGCCTTGGGTCAGTTTAGGCTCTTGATTTCTAGATTCATGCACATTGGAAAGTTTATTATCCTCTAAAAAGCATCTCTCTATTGTGTCTCCAATTGAGATTACTATGCCATCGTTCATGGGTCCCACCTCGGGAGTTGATAAAACCTTCTGATTTTGAAGGCATCAGATGGATAGTCTTAAATCCTTAGAGTTATCCCCTTTAATTGGCGTGATTATAGTTTCTCCAATTTTCATAGAATTACCTATAGGTGTTTCTATAGACTATTCATTAGTCCTCTATTCCTTTCTAACCTTCATGCTTAATGAAATCCTTGGTTACAAATTTCCCTTCACCATCCCCATTATCATAATAAAATAGTCTGATTTAGATTGGGTAATATTGTGTCTTTATCCATGGCAACTCAAGTCATTGCCTTAATTTGCATTTGTGCTTTATGACACTAGTGCACCTGATTTTTATATGTCCCCCATCAATTCAAAACTTAACTTGATCTTATTTTGTGCCTAATCTATGGCTTCTTATTCTTCAAATTGAAATGCTCATCTGGTTGTCACATACAAACCATAGCTCCCACTGATTATTTTCCACATAGAATTTCACAAAGCCACTCTTTTGCCTCTATGTCATACCCATGGTAACTAAGGTGAAACACTATCTTCAACAGATAAATGAAATAAGCTTGTGGTAATGAGAAATGATAACTTGCTACTGAAACAATACTCTAGAATTCATGTCTTTCACAACTAGAATTTCCTTCAACAAGAGCATGTTGGTTTCCCATGTGGATCCGACTAAAAAAAATGTTTTCAAACAAATTTCCTCCTTGAATTGATCTGGGACAAATTTTGAGTGCATTTGAAGTGAAAAGACGAATTGGGTTGCCATTAAACTCTTCTTTCTGGTACATTTAGAAAATGAGAAAAATTGGCCAAGTGGGCTCTGGAATCAGCTTAGCAAACTTTGCAAACGACCTCGTGAATCAGTGAAAGCTTGAAGGCATGTGGACATTTGATCCAAAAATAAAGTGAAACAAATGAATTTGTTAAAAAATATCATAGGGTGAAAGATATTAATCCACAAAGTTGCTTACTCAAACTTTTCTAAAATTGCAACAGTTAAAAACCAAATTAAACTCATTAAATCACCAACTTGAAAAAATAGCAAATCAACTCTTGGGAGGCTTCCACTGGACATAATAAATAATTTAGGCACACTGAACATGTATGCAAGAGGGATTTTATAGAATCATCAATCATCAAAAGATATACAGGGTCAAAGTTGACCACCTTGAAAGGTTTCAGAAAGTGCAGGTGCAAAACTGAACAAATTGCATTTGGTTTGGAATTGTTAAAAATAGAAAATCAACTCATGAAGCTCTAAAACCTGACATACGAGGTCATGATGGTATGGAGAATGCAAAGAAATAATTATTTTGATTTGATATTCATTCGGTTGCAAAATGAAAGGTCAAATGAGAGTCTACTTTGCAAAACTTAAAGTTTGCAAACAATAGAAAAGTTCTAAAACCCTCTACCTTCAATTTAAAAAACCCTATCAAAAATTATCATGGGAAGCTGAAAATTGTCATACATGTTCACGTATGTCACATGAGTGGGTCCACCAAGGGATTTTTCATGAAAATAAACATGCTCCAAATTACGACCATCCAGAGTAGGCCACTTAGGCAAATTCATCAGGTGCACTTTTGAAAGTGCAGAGGAATTTTTTTCAAATGGGCACTTCAAATTTGCAAAATTTAAGAGTGCAATCAATGGCTCTGATTGGGGATGTATGCTCCCTATGGTCATATCAAGAATCCAAATCTCTAGAGAGTAGACCAAAAGCTAAGTCTATCATGTGCTCTAAAATTACTCCTTTATTGAACCTTCTTTTTCAACTTCATCTGGTGACCTCAGGCCACCAAATGAAAAATGGGAATCAGCATTTACCTCTATCAAATGCCAAATTACAAAAAGTGTTGATCTCTCTCAAGTCATGTTTCCCTTTATCACAGTACAACAGTATGAGTAACAACATCATTGCAAACATAAGTATCAAGCTACCTTCACACAAGTGGAAACTTGTTTTCTGTTTAAATTTGTTATCATATGGAAACCAAATCAAATAGGTCACATCACTTCCACTTTCTTCATTCTCTGATTTTGTATCAAGTGACAACAGTTGAAGATGGGGATCAAGACCACATGAAAGCATAGCTTGATCACAACCCTCTACTTGATTAAACATGTTGAAACCTCATAACAGAAAATAATATACAACATTATCAACATGTTCATAATCACTATGCATCTAAACTTCAGGCACACTTTCAAAATGTTGATTATCATGAGGCAACAACTTATCATATTTGTCATATAAATCACTATCAATCTAAAAACAATTTTCTTCAATATCTTGCACATTGCCACACTTTGTTAAAGCTTCTCCCAACTAAGAAAAATAGCACTCACATAGTTGGACCTATTAAACTCAATTTGATTACTAGTTTGCATATCGAAGTTAAAACCATCACAATAATTTACCAAAAGATCTTTCTCATTATGCAAAATATCTCCAAGTGTATGTAAAGAGATACACTCATGCATTAGCACACTCTATAATTGTTCTCCATCATGTGGATGTAAAGAATCATCAAGGATTTCTGACTTACCTTCATCTTTTGTCACTTTTTCATCTTCTAAGCACAACATATTAGCATCTTCATCATCATAAGTTTTCTCAGAAGTGAGCAATTCTGGACTAGAAAAACAATGTGGTTTTACCTTGAAATCAGTATTAACATCCACATGAAAAGACTCATGTTTAGGCTCATTCAAATCAATAATCGAACACTTGTCCAAATATGCATTAAAATTTTCAAGACTTGACTCATTAGATGCAAAAACCTCATGGTCATCTACTACTTCAAACTCATCAAAACAGATTTCTGAACTTGCATCAGTATCCATACTTTCATACTCATCATACGGTGCATCATCACAATCAAATTTTTGTTCATCTTTGTCCACATTGTCATGATCATGATCAACTAGTTCATCATCAGATGGAAGATCATAAATACATGCATCAATCTTTCCAAATTTAAAATCATCATCATTGTCAAAGTCAATAGGGGTTGCACACAACACCTGAGAGTCACCCACATGTGCCCTTTTCTGATATTCAATAGTTAATAGATCTGAAATTTGTTCACTGCTTAGTAGATCATTGCTCTGATCTATTATTTCAACCGCTTCCTCTTTTTGACCTTCACTAGAAGTGTATACATTATCAAATTGAAAATCAAGATATCCCATGATGTCATCATCTTTGAAGTCTTAAAATTCAATGGACTGATCATAAACTGGATATCCCCAATCATATGAGATTGAATTGCTAAAAACATTGTCAGAAGCATGGTCACAATCTGTCATAGAGAATAGGCTGTCCACTTGTTCATTCTTTCTTACTTATGGATTGTCATAACAACAATGTACACATTTTTTCATCTCAAGCTTAGATTGGGTGTCTTTATTGAGCTTGTCATTTACATACTCTTGAGGATAAACACAAATATCTTCTCTATCAAACTGGAAACCATCAATGGTTTCCTCATTGCAGTTGCTTGTGCTTGATCTTTTAAACTAAAATTCATCACATATTCTATCACTTGCAGTTGATAAACTCAAATTCTCAAGAACATTCCCCAAATCAGAAAATTCATTTTTCTCATCATGAAGACTTGTATCAAAGCTACATTCAACACGTGTAGGATTGACATAATGAATTGTATCATCATATTGTTGATCACATATCTTTTCTTCAAAGATTAAATCCAATTAATATCCCTCATCAAGTTCTTGGCTCAGATGACCTGGAATCCCATTGGTTTTTGCAACATAACATTCATCACTTGAAGGCGAAGTATTATTAGCACATTCTGAACTAAGATGATAATTTAAGAAGTTATTTGCATCATTACAGCCCTTAATTGCTATAGAAAATATTCTCTTTGTTTTTGCATCTTTAGAGGAGATAAAAGAAACTTCAAATGTTTCATTCACCTCATCATGTATTTCATCATCATGGCTGCAACCTTCAACTGGGTACATCTCCTTTGTATGTTGTTCAGAGACAACTTTCTCACCACTCAATAATACATCATTCTCATGTTCTACTTTCTCAAGTATGCATTTGTCTGTAGACCTCTAATAATTTACATTAACACAACTGCTGATTTTATCAACATGTTTATGCACGATTGAGGACAACAAAGTTTATATATACTCTTCCTTCTATTTCTCCAAATTAACTAAAATTGTATAAGCCATCTTCATATTGGATATTTTGAACTCTTTTAACAATGCACTAGATCCTTCCTCATAGGCTTCAAAAAAGATATGAATACAATCTAGAGTACTAGGTCTAAAACTTTTTGGGATTAGTGACAAGGCAACATAAAATCTATGACTTAAATCAATACTTGACTCTTCATTTTTATTTCTAATCTCCTTTAATCTTGTGAAAATATCTAAAGGCTCTCTTGCAAATTATTTTCTATAAGCATTCACTAATTTATCAAGAAAAGAAATGAATTGTCGGGAAAGCTTAAATACCAATCTCAAGCTCTAGCTTCAAGGGATCTGACAAAGAATCTCATTCACATATCTTGATATCCAAATGAATGTTTCTCCATGAAGATGGAAAAACTTTGGATATGTGCATCTCCTTCACATACATTGTACCCATCAAATCTAGGCATCTTCTTATAGACTTGAGTTGGCATACTCTCAGTTTTGTAATCAACCCATGACAAATTTAATTGGTTATACAATGAGTCAAAGGAATTGAAAACAAGTGTACTAATTTGTCAAGTAGATACAATATGATTATCTCTTAATTGGGCTTGTCAAAACATCTGGTGTCTTTCATCCATTTCTTTAATTTTTCTATCAAATACAATTTTCCATTTTGGTCTTATCCTAGGCTTGTGCACTCTTGGTTTCATGCACTTTATGCTATCAACTGCTTGAGGATTATCAGATTTTTGCAACTTATTGACAAGCCCTATTAAGGTATCTAATGGAATGGTTATTTTATCTTGGTGATCCATGGATGTATGCAAATATGGCTCAACTAATTGTGCATAATCATAACCATAAAAAAATGAAGGATCACTAGGATGATTGCTAACATGATGATAACCTTGGATTAAAACACATGACAATGCAAGGGATTGAAATCCTTAAAATATAAAAATTCATGCTAACCATTAACACTAGAAAATATGTGAACACTAGACAAACATATTTCAATGGAACTACAATTACATTTAATATAACAAAACTAGGAAATGGGAGTGTGCTAACTCAATATTACTATCCTTTCCCTATCATAGTGCTAATTCGCTCAATAGGAAACAAAAGTTTTTTCATAAGATGTTCAAATATGGTTTTCACACAATATTTTTGAAAACCAAAGGTGAAGAATAGCTTGAAATATTTGAGCTACTACAAATTGTTGTCCTAACTAGAAATATTGTAGATCTAGAACTTCTCTTCAAATCTTCAATAGGTTCTTTTGATAGAGTCACCACCTCTATTTTTAGAGGACTGAACTTCAAGCAATATGAAGTTCTTTCACATGTAAACTTTCTTCTCAGTTACTTTCACCAGTAGAGCACCACAAATCATGGAATCTTCAGGTTCACTACAACAGCTTCTTTCTCTAGGTTTGAAATCCTTCAATATTTGAACCAAATATAGAATATAAAATAATATGACTCTATGAAATATCAGTGTTAGAACCCAAATTTTCCATTAGGGTTCCAAAGTCTTTTACCAACTTGAGCCCATTATTCTTCCACCTTTTCATACAAAAATCATTTCATTCTCCACTCAAAGCATTGAAATGGATTTAATCACCACACTACTATCAAAATTAAAGCCTTTCACAACCCTCACATCTTAGCACCATACCGTGGCCTCCCACAAAATGGCTCACAGTGTGGTGGTATTGGTTTAAAGAAGTCAAGGTAACCCTTACCACTACACCGCGAACAATCATCAAAGAGACCACAGTGGCATGGTAAGCAGTAAGGCGATGGTTAGTGATAGTCACCGTGATACCGTTGGAAGCCAGAGGTGAGACCGCAGTGGCACAATTGATGAAGATGATAATGAAAGGTAGTGGTCAAGATCGGTCACCGTGGTACCATTGATGGTTAAAAAATAGACCACAGTGGTGCGGTGGAAGGGGAAGCAGTCAAAGATAAATATTGCCACACCGTGAGAAGACAAAAGGAAGGCTGTAGTAAGGCAGTAAAAAGGATAGAATAGTCAAACATGATGGAACCTTAGGGTGCAAACAAAGAACCCAAATAGAGAGGGAGGATAAAAGAAGCTTCGTGGAAACATATAAAGAGAAATATAAAGAGTGGGAAAAGTATTAGAGAAAAATCAAAAGGCAGATTATAGTTTGAAAATATTTAGTCTGTCGATAAGGCAACTTAATTAAATATTTTAATTTTTTTCAATGAGTATAAAGTGGTTGTAATGGATAAATGAAGGGTCATGACCTTTGGGATTTACTATATAAATGTTTTGAAAAATCATTTAAGCAAAGGAGTAGGAATAGTTAGATAATTGCAGAAGTAAAACTGGGAATGGAAACAATGTACATATCTTTTTGAAGTAGATCAATGGATGAAATATTTAAAAATTGGTGAAATCCTTTCTATGCTCAGTTGTTGTGATATAATAATTTACATTTTTTTTATCTGGTTGTCTCCAACTTGAGGTCTTTTATCATTTAAATCAGTATATCAAGTATATTTCTGATTTGTCAAAATGTATTCCCATTTTGTGTGATTTAATTAACTCCTGTCTACAAGTCAGAATTAAATTATTTTAAATAATTCATAGTGATTTTAGGATTTCTTTTGGATAGTTAAAGAAGAACCTAGTAAGAAATTATTCCAGCACAATTTATGCAATTCATAAATTTAGTGAAGTTATATGTCATTCATAGAATTTCAAAGTGCCTAGCAACTTGAATTAAGCCAGAGAGGGAAACACATACAATTTTTTATTTTTGGTTTCATTGCCCATGTGGATAGAAGGCATTGATCTATCACAAACCAAATGATAAAATTCATAATAAACAACATATTCAAATTCTTTCTTTTATGTAGTAGGAGTAGCAGTCATGATTTTATCTATTCACTTCCAATTGCCATTGTGAATAGATTGATTGAGCAAGAAATATATTTTAAATCTGCAACATACACATAGGTGCACTTGCCTAGGTTTAGCAGAGCCTAAAGATTAGAAGGTTCAATTATG
>VCHN02004507.1:0-11730 GCA_007115665.2 Sequoiadendron giganteum
CGGATGACTCTGCTTGACGATGCATCGGGTAGCCAACTCAATCTTGCTCAGGATGACTGACTTCTCAGTTGATGACAACAAGTTTTGGTCCTTCAAACTTAAGGGCGCCCTTGGCCAGCAGGGGCGCTTTTAGCTTGTTGACTGATTTTGCTTATGCTGTGAACTGCCTGACTTTGCTCTCCTCTATCAGATGACTGATTTGTCAGAAGTTCTTGCTGATGGTTTCACTGGCGAGACTGGTCATAGCTGAGAAGATCATCCTGGGAGGCAGTAAAGATTCTGAGTGAATCTGGATGCCTTCAAGAAAGGGCGCCTTTCTTCAAGAGGGGCGCTTTTACCCATGCCTTAGCCATTTTTTGGCTTATCTTTCCAGTTCTTCAATTTTGGCTTTTTCTACTTGACCTCAGCGTGTGATCGTTTTGCGTGTCCTGTGAACCTGCTGTCAGATTGATCGCGTAGCTGGGAGGAAGCTGGAAAGATATCATGTATAGAGTTGCTGCTTATGGATTCATCTGGTGTCTGCAATTGAGGGGCGCCCCTGGCCAACAGGGGCGCTTTTACCTTGAAGCTCTCTGATTTGGCACTTCTGTCATCAATGGATCCTCCATACTTCGCTGACGGTTGGTCAATGATCCCTGAATCAGATGATCTTGCTGATTGTTTCGTTGTCGAGCCAGTATGAAAGTGAAGAGGATGACTGTTTTGACAATGCCAAATGATTTGATTTGCCCTCTGAGATCCAAGGGCACCTTTCTTCAAGAGGGGCGCTTTTAGCCACTGTAGACTGTGTTTTGCCTTGGTAGACAAAACGTGCACCTTCCAGACTTAGCCAAATTTTGGCCTTTTCCGTTTTGAGAATCTCCTTCGCTGAACGTCATCATTTTCATCCTTTTCCGCCATGGTTTCTTCGTTGAAGCTTTTGAGGTTTAGCTTTCAGCACCTGGTACTGGCCAATCTGCCATTAATGGCTGCGGAGCTCTTAACTTTGTTCCTGAAAAATAGAAATAGACCCACCAGAGTAAAACATATTTTTTGATAATTCTGACTTGATCAGTGTGATCGTGAAGGCAATTAATCCTATCAGAATTATTTTCAATCATTTCCGGGAAGGTCCTATTTTTAGGGTTTCCATAAAAATAGGGGTGTAAAACCCTAATTTTCGTTTTTTCAAAATTTTAACCATAGGTTCCTTGACAGAAACCCACAAGGATTTCATATTTGGTTTGACCTAAAACATACTTTAGATGGCATTTTTACGTTGTTTAGCTCAATTTAAGCAGAATGCCAAAAATTTCATTTTGGGTATAACATGTTCACAACAACTTTTTACAAAACTTTCAAAGGAAAGTTTTCTTCCCTCCTCAATCTAAAGCTAACTTCTAAGCTAAATGCTATATGCCTTCTACTCTCTAGCTCTGATTCAACTCTTGATCTAATCTCTAATTCTAATATCTTACAAATGAGGGGGGATGCCCCTTTTATAATAAGTCCAATTCAGTGGACGGTTCAGATCAAATTACAATGAAGGGCTCAAATCGAGCCACATATGCCCTGATTAGGGTTTCTGCCCTAAAAACCGCCATAGAGAGGAGTGGGCAATGAATGCACAGAATATTCTCCACTCCCCTGCAGGAATCATAATGAGCAATTAATGCCCACTACCATCATCAAGAAGATCCTCATCAAGCAGCGCGTTCCCACTGGCCTTCTCCCTGATAGCAAACTCGATCAACCGGGCCAATACTGCTTCAACCTCCTGTCTAGAGATCGGTGGAACATGGTTGAGCTGGAACTCCAAGACTGCTACCGTCTGTCCGTATCTGATGCAAGATTTTCTCCATGTCACCAAGGCATCCTGGGTATGCTGAATTATACTAGAGAACGTGGAGACATTCTCAAAGTCATCCAGGACAAGTGACCTCGCAGCTGAGAAGAATGGAGGCAGTCTACTTTTCAAGCCATCAGCAGTTATCTCCTCTGGGACCAACTTTCTAGCAAATATGGCTTCTAATGTATCGAGGACTCTCCCCAAGATGTTGCCCATTGCTTTCCTCACTTTAGCTGAATCTGCCCTTGCCGCGTCGTGAAATCCACGGCCTGTGACCACCAAGGAGTACCAACTGGTGAAATCATACCTATCACCTCTCTGAATTACACCTCCATCCACCAAGGTTTCTAGAGGTACATGCATCAAAGCCCCCAAACGAAGTACAGTCTTCGTTTGATAGATGCGAGTATCACCCCAGGCCTGATCTACTATATCCATCCGCGCCAAAATATTTGAGGCCTGTCGATAAGCATCGGCAAGGTCCTCCATGAATTTCCCTGTCTCGGTATGAACACGGCTAACCCACTTGTCTGCCTCCGTTTCCATTTTCTTCAAATCCTCTAAGGCAACAACTGACTCCTTCGGAAGCTCGGATGGACGTTCCACTGCTGGGTTTGCTGGTTCACCTGGATGTGCTAGATTTTGTACGTATCCTATCAAGGTTTTGTGCTCTTTCTTCAATTTCTTATACTTCCCCTCCGTGCGGAGCAACTGATCCTTCAATGCCTGATAGGAGTTATCGAACTCCTCGATAACTTGGGCTCCCGTAGGACGACCCAACTCTACTGTGGTGATCACATAATTTTCAGGCCTCTCCTCGGTTCGATCACAATCTTCCCTCGGAATAGCCACCTGAAGCGTGCGAGAGCCTGACTCGTCAGTCGAGATCTTTGAAAACTTTCGGGCCCTTTTCTTCTCTGGTGGCGCACTGATCCTCCTAAGGAACTCCTCCATCTCAATGGCCGGATCCGTATCATCCTCGGGTTCTCTCCTCATTCTGTCGGAAAGCCAATCAGGCACTGTCTGCTGTGGATTACAAATGACAAGGGGCTGTTCTTCTGTTGCCTCCATCTCGTGCACTTCCTCTCTTCTTGCACTGGTTTGCTCAGGCTCATCCTCCTCTATAAGCTGGGTATCTCCCGACCCTTGGGTCCCTTGTTCTGTGTTTTCCTCTTCTTCCAAAGCCGTGTCCAACATCTGCTGAAAATGGGTGTCGGCCATTGTTTCCTCTTCCTCCTCCTGTTGGCCGCCCCTGGATAAACTGACACTAGCCGATTCCCGGGCGTTGGGCTGATCTACCTCCTCAAGTCCCCGCTCTTCCTCTAATCCTGCCCTCTGATCGGCAAATAATGAAACCACTCTTAAACTCGAAGATTGAGTTTGTGAGTGCACGGGTGATGCTTGTTCTATCCTCAACGGTATCGGTTGGGTTGGCACTTCCACTTGTGCCCTCGATGTCTGAGCAATTTGTTTCCCTCTTTTTACCGATAACGGCCTTGGGTCACCCATCAAGCTATAAGTAAGGGCGATCGACTTGCTCTTAAGTCTGCATACATGTCTGTCGACCCAAGTCCTGGTAAAAGTCATCACCGGGATAGAAAGAGTGTCCAAGTCCATGATCTCTGGCTCGGACCAATCAGGTGGTGGGACAGGAGTATCCCTAACTGACCCATAGTCGGGTTGCATGACGTTGACATCCTCCTCCACCTGGTCGGGAACTGGAATAATCTCACATTCTCTAATCAACTTGAGAGGAAGTCTGGAAAACATCCTTCTTCTTATCTCAGCCTCATCCACTGCATTTGCCCAAAAGTCCTCCAGATGAGCTCTGTGCCGGTATTCAACGTTCTGTACCATCCGGATGTTCCCGTAAGGATCGAAATCCTGCCTGCCTGTGTGATATGACAAATGATAAGATTGCAGCTCGTCCTCTGCCTCTCGGGCTGCCTGCAAAGAGGGACACACCTCAATGGAATTTCCCATGGTGATAGGGAAATCAAGTCCACCCTTCTTTTTCCTTTTCTGAATCTTATCGTAGGCAATCAATTGCCTAGATACCTCAAGCATTACTATGTGATCAGTGGGGTATCGTGGTAACCGATACGGATACGAAGTGAACCCCTGCAGCCTAATATATGTGAATTTCGGGAATTGGATGAGCCAATACCCATATTCCTCAATCAATGTCTGTGCTTCTTTAGATATTCTCTGCTGCGTCCTTTGCTGAAGCGTCCTCGCAATGTGCATTGTGAATGCATCATTTGCCCGTTTATAGTTGGCAATGTTAGCTAAATGTAGCTGTGTGCAGGCTTCATGAATTTTGAATTGACCAGGGGCACAGCCGATTGGCTCTTTGTACGAAATCCCTCTGTACTTAGTCATTCTGGCCAACATGTAAATTACATATGAGCTCATGTAGAAAGTCTTCGTCACCTTCAAGCTCCTGAATTGCTCATCGATGTGGTTGCTAATCATCCTAGCCCAATCGACACACTCTTTTCCTTCCAAGATGATCTCGATGAAGTAGAACATCCAAGGCTCGAAAATGTAAGCCTGTGCACTCCCATTCACCCGGCTCAGCATCATTATCAAATCACAGTATTCTTGTTTCACGTCCTCGGCAATTATCTGCTTTGGGAGCTTAGTGCGGGGTGGCCTCGGCTTCTGCATCCAAACTCTGTTGATGACTGCAGTGACTCTTTCGAAAGAGGAAGAGTACATCTTATCTGCCCTTTTGTTTGTTCTGTATAACATCTCCTCAGCAGTTGGAATCCCAAATGCCTCTCCGATGGCATCCGGTGTGAAGTTGGCGAGCAGTTTACCATCCGGAGAGACAATCGTCCTACGTTCTGGCTTGTAGTGATTGGCGCACTCCATAATTAGCTCCGGACACTGAATTGCTGGCGGAAAACTAGCAGCTGCGTAGATCCCACTCTTCATTATATTATGTGCCGTGACTGATGGTTGATGGCCCCCTAGCCCGAACATCCTCGATTTGAGTGCATTTAGATTAAATGAACCAAGGTTGGTGTCATTTAATCCTGCCAACTTTGAAACTATTGCTGACTTTGGGAGAAATGGCTTAGCGAGCCTTTTAATCATTGCCTGCCGGGATGAGCCAGCCTTGCCTGCTTCAGTGTTTGCAGCTCTGCCTGCGGCTCTGCTTGTTCCTGCAACATCCTTTGCTCCGGCCATCTGCAAAATAAAATAGAATAGCAATAAGCTAGGCTGCAGATTTTTAATAAAATAAAACAATTCCCGAGATGGCTGCGAATACGGAGTTAGCTTTGAAAATAAAATTCCTCAGCATAAATTTCTAACTCCAAACCTCAAACTATATAAAAATCTCTGAGTTTAGAGACAACTCTCAGCAACTGCACTTCTGACTGGTGAAGAAAAAACACAGCAAGCTAATAACTTTCAGCAATGTAGCTAATTTCTCCAGCACAAATAGTTCGAACCTTGACTTCACTTTGTCAACTTCAGCAGTTAGAGGAATAAAGAGTTGCCAGCAATATGAAATTTCAACTTCCTCAACTTCTCAACGTTTAAACTTCTTCAACACTTCGACCTTCAGTAGCTTGAAAATAAAGATCTCCAGAGAAAAGAAATCCTCTACAACTTTGCAAATCTGCAGCGACTTCAACAATCTGGAAATAAAATCTTAGCTCTCCAGTATACAACTTCGAACTTCGCAGCAACTCCACTTTCAACTCTTTGAGAATTAAATTCTCCAGCAACTCCGGAAAATAACTTCAACCTTCAACTTCGAAGTTGCAGCAACACACTTTCAGCTTTTCGAAAGAAAGAGTCTCGGCAAATGAAAATTTCTCCAGCACTTCGAACTTTCAGCAACTCAACACTCCGAAATAAAATAAACTCTCACAGAATTTCTCTCCTCAACCACTTGGAAAATATTTCAATCTCTCAAGAACTTCTTCAGCAACTTCAACTTCGAAACAATGTGAGGAGAAATGAGAGAAGAGATTGTTTAAATAACTTTTCTCGGAGAATCCTGCTAAGTAGTGCTGGTGCTATTTTTAGCACCTTCATCAATTTTCCACTATCTTCGTTCGGAATCTTCTAATTCAAGCGCAGTAGTGGGCTAGTCGTCAGCCGGTCATTATGGCAGTTGCTATTAATAATGATTCCTTCTTCTTCAAATTTCGAATTTTCCTCTTAGTCTGCCAGTTAACAGCTCGCGAGAAAAACAATCACTTGAATTCCATTTTAAAATCTCACAATGTTTAAATAAATTCAACTCGAAAGAAATTCGTGGGAGTTGTAAATATATTTCCAACTTTTAAAATGTCTGTCATTTAAATCCTCGATTTCATAAAATTTGCCTTAGACATTTTAAATTCTCTCATTAAAATGTTCAACTTCGAGTGATTAAAAATTATTTGCGTGCTCGAAATAATTCATCCTTTGAGATTTAACTTCCGTCAGGAAAATAATCTAGGCAAAACGAATTTCCTCTGAAAATATTAAAATTTCCCTTAGGAAATTAATTTTCAAACTCTGTTAACTCATGGGTGCATTTTAAACGGGTTCATTTGATTTTCACTTGACCCATGGAAAATATTCATCGATATCAAATCTTCCCCTTGAAAAATATTTGTCAACTTTCAACTGCCTTCATCAAATCATCCTTCCATGCCAAGGGCGTATTTTCCCTAGTGAAATGCTATCTCACTTAGAAATTTTTTTTTTTCTAACATTTTCTCTTTTGGCGTATTTCCCTTGGTATAATTTTTCTCTGAAAAAAAAAATCTCCATGCCTTGTGAATTAAAATTTAAATCCCTCTTCAAGGGTGTATTTCTTTCAAATTTATATTTTAATTCCCACGCCTTAGGAATTCTTCACTTGTTTTCTTCTTGGGCGCACTTTACCTAGTGAAATTTTATTTCACTTAGGAAAAAATTTTTAGTTTACACCTCAGGCGCATTTGAGGGGGGAAGCTTTCTTTAACACTTAGGAAATTTCCTCAACATTCTTACTCCAAGGTGGGCGCATTTACATATGCAAGCTTTTACTTTCACACGCCTTAGAAAATTCTCCCATCTTTACTCACCTTCAGCTCATGGGCGCATTTGCTAGGCCAAGCTTTCACTTTACACTTAGAAAATTTTCAAACACTTAGAATATCCTTTCAAGGTGAGGGCGCATTTCATAGGTTCCACTTTCATTTCGTTGCCTTAGGAAATTTTCTCCAGCAACCTTGGGCACATATGGGGTCTTGAGCTTTCATTTTCTTGACTTAGATATTTCTCCAAGTCCTAGCCACTTTATCTTGCCTTGGGCGCATATGGGTGTGTCTGGTTTTATTTTCACCACTTAGAATTTCTTCAAGCCATGTATCTTCTTGAGGGCGCATTTTGACCTCTCTACTTTCATTTTATGCCTTAGAAGAATTTCGGCCTCCATTATCCTTCTCAAGGTGAGGGCACATTTCACTAGGTGAGGTTTCATGTGAGGGCGCACTTCATATGCCATGCTTTTATTTTGATGCCTTAGGCATTTTTACCAGGCATCATTTTACACCTTGGTGAGGGCGCATTTTCATGGGTGTGCTTTCGTTTTTGCCATGGAAAATTTTGATGCTCCCCCTATTCCTCTTTGGGCGCATTTTGAGGGCTTGCTTTTATTTTCACCATGGGCGCATTTCAAGTGCCATGCTTTGATTTCCAATGCCTTAGAATAATTTTGAAGTCTCCACCTCTCCTTGGGCGCAAATGTGGTAGGCTACTTCCATCTTGTGCCTTAGCAATTTTTTTGAAGACTTCCTTCCTAAGGTGGGCGCATTTCAGCCTTTGAACTTTCATTTTACACTTAGAAATTTTTCAAACTATCAATCTTGATGGTGGGCACATTTTAGAGCTCTTGCTTTCATTTTCCCATACTTAGAAAAATTTTCATGTCTTTGCTTGCTATTGCTTTTGCATTCTATTTTTAGCAAGTTGTGCTATTTTTAGCAAGTCCCTTGTTTTTCAACCTCTAAGGCTCCGTTTTGCCTGAAAATTTCATCATATGATCTTCTTCACCTTGTGAACCTGTTTTGCCAGTCCTCTGCCCTGACCTGCTATTTATAGCCACCTGCTATTTATAGTAAGTTTTGACTTTCTGACTTCAGTAGCTCCGTTTTGCTTGAAAGTTGCAACGCTTGATGTGATAACCCAGGTGTTACTTCCATTACCCGACCCCTCGGTCTGGATACGCTATTGCTCGTAGTGCCACGACTTAAAAATAAAGTAGTTCTCGATTTTAAAGCTCAAATTTTATGACGGTACCTTGAAGAGTCATGACATGGGTGATTACTGTTTTGATATTTTTGGATTTACACCCCCTATAAAGGTGGAAACCTAATTTGACTTGCATGTATCCCGAGCGGTCTCCGTTCGTCTTGATATTCTGCGTAATGGATTCTGCTTTGGCCCGGAGTGTTAGGCATTTTAGAATTAATACTGCAAAATGGCCCGCACGAAAAGTGAGCTCATCCCAACTGTAGGATGGTTTGCATGTCATAATGCCCACAGGATCAAAAAGCAGAAAAACCAGGCGAGTGCATGCATGCACTGGCTAAAAATAGTAAGTCCTCAAAACTCGATCTTCTCTGCTTGCAAGTCGCACCATTGCGAAGCTCCTGAAAAACCCATAAAGAAAAACCCGACATGCGTTGAAAAACACTGCATGCGAACCCTAAAAATAGCCTCCGAAGGCTGAACTCTGAAAGTGATCATCTCGGTTTGCATGTTACATCACTGCGAAGGTTTTGGAAAACCCAGAAGGATTCTCCAGACATGCATCTGAAAAGCTCATGTGGAAACCCTGAAAATGGCTCTTTGAAGGTGACGCCAAAAATAACAAATTAAATTAGATCGGCTCAAAATTTACTGATGTAGAAAACGGTGTGCCAGGATCTTGGTGGGCCGGCGTTAAAATCTCGATAAATAGTCCCAAATTGAATACTTACTAAAAATAGTAAGTTGGAATGTTGAAAATTTAGGGGGGACTCTGCTGGAAGTCTTCTGACTGCTGCGCTAAGCTTGGATTTCAATTTTATAACTCAGTTTGACCTTAAATAAGCCTGAAGGATGAAAACCCTAATTACACAGACTTAACCAATATTTCAACTTGGGTCAAACAACGGGACATCCCCGGAAGGACCAGAGACCAGAGAGAGAGCGAACCAAAGCCAAAAGACCAGAATGGAGCAAAATTTAGGGGGTCCCCATCTTGATGGGGTGATGTGTGAAAAAGGTCACAACAGGTAGTTTGTGGGGAGACTTATGAAAGCCAACCACTCTGATATATGTAAAGTTTTTGAATTGGATACACAAATTCCCCCAATTCTTCAGTTCTTCCATGGCTTCTAGAGAAATCCTTCTTGCAAAATCACCTTCTAGTCCTTTAATAATGGTATAGACAAAGTTATCATTCACCACATAATAATTCTTGTAATTGATATCCAATTCCAATTGTGGATAATGCTCATGGATGATGGATCTTCACTTCCCCAAGCTGAAAAAATCTCACCTTGGTGAGCCCTGGGAAAGTTGCTTGAGAGGATAACAGGTATACCAAATAGGATGTCATAAATAATTTTCTATTATGCAACACATCCTTGAGTTTTTCATGCAAATTGTTGCTTATGATGGTGGCTTAATCAATCTTCTTATTATCAAATATAAACAACATAAAATGAACCATCCATGGGTAGAAGTCCCTAGCCTTGGGGTAGCCATAAACCATGCTTAGGAGTGTAATTTGATCTTTAATATCCTCCCTGAACTTACTCCTATGCTGTACTTTAGCCATCTTGAGGGATATATTCTGTGGGTTAAGCAACATTTGGGTATTGATGAGATTGAGGTAGCTTGTTTCATGCTTCTAAAAATAATTAACTGCTTTCTTCATATCCATGGCATCATACCAAGGGGAAGCAAGGATTTTGAATACCCTCTCAATCATATCTAAACCTATGCTCCACGGGGTTTCGGGGACGACAAGTACCCGGTACGCCAGGACGAGTTTCTGGTACGGGGGTACTTTTGGGTCATTTTTTAGGGGACGACTGATAAAAAAATAGGGAATTTTTTTAAAATATAGAGAAATTTCAAATGTTCATAGCATAACATTGATAAAGCATTCATTCTAGACATTTGTATTCATTTTTCACAACAGAGACATTTGTTTTCATATCATTAGACTTGAGTTGAGATTTCACATGAGAATCGACAAACAAATTAATAGAATTCAAATGCTTTTCATTATCAATGTGCATACATATCATATAAGAATCTGATGATTATAACCAAAATGCCCAAAGGCTCCAAGTCTCAACTATGAAATGACATGATAAACATACAACTAAGAAAATATATCACTATCCAGTGTCCCTAATCAGCAAAAGGTAGGTCTAAATCAGCATTGCCCTCATCATCAGAGCTTATATGACACTTACATTAGGTCAAATGTGATGGGGTGTCCCTTGTGGGCCCGCCTATAGCTTTTATTTTATAAAAAAAATTCTTTGTTGGGCCATAGGGTACTGCTAGTAGTACCTGGTACGGTTGAGGTACGGCTGGGCAATACCGAGTACTGCTAGCAGTACCCAAGTCCCCTAAAATCTGGCCAAAAGTCCCCTAGAAGTTTCTGGTACTTGGAGGGAAAAAACGGACGGCCAGGGTACGTTTCCTAGCCGTACTCGCGTCCCCATTTCGTACCCGGTACTAGAAACGGGCAAAAAGCATAGGGAACACATCCCCGTGGAGCATAGATCTAAACTGATATCAAGAACTACCTCTCTAGATGCCCCTAATATTCTCCTATGCTTTTGGTCATAGTATTGAGTACAAGTCAACACAAGCTCTAGTGAATGCACTGTAATTGGGAAGGCAGTTGGCTCCACCAACCCTAATTTAGCCAAGGAAGTGGCTTTGATAGCCTTTGTTTCTTCATCATTGATCCTTTTGTGGAATTCATTAGTGTCTATATGCCCCAGGTTAGTATCTCCAATTTCTACATATGGGGAAAACATCTTTGAGGGAGGGTGATAGCGTTTGTATTGATACTTCATCTACTCCTTATTTTGGCATGCTTCTTGCATATGAAAACACCATCTATTAGATCTTTGAGGGAAATTACCAAAGGAATGAGCTAATCATCCTTCATTGAATTCCAAAAACTAACAAGCTGATTCAAACTATATTGCAAAATAGAAGACCCTTTAAATCCATATCTAAACCAAAAATTGGCTCATTGGACATCGGGCCTCGAGAATGATCCTAATTGCTTGTTAAAAGAGCTAAGCAATCTACCCAAGCATAGTTTGAACACCAATTTTGAAAAGGACATACTCTTGTTCTTTCGGCTGTCAGGGATCGGGCTTATTCTATACTTTGTGTCCTTAACTAAGTGTAATTGTTAGGAAGAACACCCGTCGACTAAATGCGATGACCGATATTCATTGAGGGTATTATCTTCGGGGATTGGGGATTGGGGGTGTTGCTTATCCCTTGTTCTTGCAAAACCTTAAATGTTAAGACATTCACCTGATTCCGGAAATTCGATGTAAGTCTAACCTTTCTTACTAAGTGTCGGGGATCGGGTTTTGAGGGTAAAGGAATATCACAATATTTTGTTTGATAGTTGATAGGTTGAAACCCCAACATTCGATTTAGAAAAGCATAAGGTTTTTCTCTATCATTTTCGGGAACCGTATTGCGGAAATGATGCTTGTTCTTTATACAAGAGGGCTTTCCGGAAGGGTGGACAACTAGCATTGTTATTCCCTTATACAAAAGCGGGGACATAAATAACCCATCAAACTACTGCACTATTATGATTAATCCACTTCTTGGAAAAAATTTTAGAAGCATGATTGAGCGCAAAATTAGTT